>BQNB010041224.1:21784-46902 GCA_026074375.1 Tanacetum coccineum
GCTTAGTCTAAAAGTTAAGGAACAAGCTAGAGCTCAACACGCTCGATCGAGTCAAAATTTATTCTTATTCTACCCAGCAGGAAAGTCAAAATTGTGACAAAACACTTATTTTATTTTTGAAAATTTTTAAAATTTTAAATTTTTTTGGTATTTTGGTGATAAAAACGGGATTACGTGAAAACAACGGCTGCAGGCACAATCAAATCGATAGATCCCCACTTATACTAGAACTAAACATTCTCCTTAATGTTTTAAGAAGGGTCTCTACGTCACTCTAAGCCGTTTATTAAGTATGCTTAAAGATAAACGTTAGTCGATTAGATTAGGATATTGGATTTCCCAAATGAAGCTGAGGATTTGAAACTCGAGTGATCGAAGGACAAAACCACGAGCACGAGAGGCTTCAAAAATCCAGGACAATCCTAGACAATCACAAAAAAAACACAAGCAAATGAGAAGGGAGGAGGCACACCTCCTCACAACAAAAAAACACTTATTCATTACTACATAATATTACTACGGATAAGCATGGGTTGCCTCCCATGAAGTGCTTGTTTAGGGTCACTAAGTTTGACCCATTCCCCGAATTTATTAGTCCTTGGGGAAGGTTTGGAGATCCGGTACAACCATATGTGGTACGTCCCCTCCAAAATAGTGCTTAAGTCTATGACCGTTTACCTTGAAGTTTGGCTTGGAGTTTTGAGATAACTTGACGGTGCCATAAGGGTACACATGGGCAATGGTGAACGGTCCGGACCAACGGGTCTTAAGCTTGCCTGAGAAAATCTTCAATCTAGAGTTAAAGAGGAGGACTCGATCACCAACGTTGAAAACGCGGTTTTTGATCTTGGAGTCATGAATTCTCTTTGTTTTCTCTTTATAGATCAAAGAGTTCTCATAGGCTTGATCACAAAGTTCATTTAATTCATTGATTTGAACTTTACTGTGATCACCCGCGATCTTAAGATCAAAGTTTGCATGCTTCAAGGCCTAGTAGGCTTTGTGCTCGAGCTCGATCGGTAGATGACATGCCTTTTCATACACGAGCTTGTATGGGGTACACCCGATTGGTGTTTTGTAAGCGGTACGGAAGGCCCAAAGTGCGTCATCTAATTTATCCAACCAAGAGGTACAGTTCTCGCCTATGGTCCTTTTAAGAATTCGTTTCAAGCTACAATTAGATACCTCAACTTGCCCACTTGTTTGTGGGTGATACGCGGTGGAGAGACAGTGAGTTACTCCGTATTTAAGCATGACCTTTACAAACTGGTCATTGCAAAAATAGGCTCCGCGATCACTAATGATAGCACAAGGGGTACCGAATCAGGCGAAGAGAGATTTAAGAAATTTGCAAACAACTCGGGTGTCGTTGGTGGGGAGCGCTTTCACTTAAACCTATTTTGACAAGTAGTCGACGGCCACGAGTATATATTTGTTCCCTCGTAAAGACGGGAACGGCCCCATGAAATCGATGCCCCACACGTCAAAGATTTCGCAAACTTGGATGGAATTTTAAGGCATTTCATCACGTTGTGACATTTTTCCTTGACGTTGACAAGTGTCACATCGGGTGACCAAGTCATGGGCATCTCGGTAAATAGTGGGCCAAGAAAATCCTGAGTCAAAAACCTTTTTGGCGGTGTAGTTGGCACCGTAATGTCCCCCGGTGGGTCCACTATGGCAAGCTATAAGGATATCAATAGCTTCTTGGCCTGAAACACACCGCCGGATCACTTGATCGGCACATATTTTGAACAAATAGGGGTCGTCCCAAAAGTAGTGTTTAACATCCTTGAAAAACTTGTTCTTTTGTTAGGACGACATCTCTTTAACAATGAAATTCCTCGCGTGGTAATTTACAAAATCGGCAAACCACAGGGTACTTGAGTTACCACGAAAAGTCACCATATTAAGTGTCTCAAGAGGAAACGTTTCATTTATCTCCTTTGGGTCGAGCACATTTTCATAAGGATTTTCTAATTGGGAAAGATGATCGGCCGCGAGATTCTCGACTCTTTTTGTGTCAATTACTTTGAATTTAAACTCTTGAAGGAGGAGAACCCACCGGAGCAATCTCTCCTTGGAATCTTTTTTAGCAAAGAGATATTTAAGGGCGGAGTGATCCGTATACACAATGCTTTTGTTCAAGATGAGGCAAGACCAGAATTTTTCGAAGGCATACACCACGGCTAACATTTCTTTCTCCGTCTTGGTGTAATGCAATTCCGCCTCGCTCATTGTTTTGCTAGCATAGTGTATAGGCCTAAAGTGTTTTTCATGACGTTGCCCCAAAACCGCACCTATGGCAAAGTCGCTTGCATCGCACATAAGCTCAAAGGGTATGTCCCAGTCGGGGGCAATCAATATTGGAGCTTCGGTAAGTTTTTTCTTTAACGTTTCAAAAGCTTGAATACATTCATCGGAGAAGATGAACGGAGTATTTTTTTCAAGAAGATGAGTCATCGGTCGGGAAATTTTGGAAAAATCCTTAGTGAATCGTCGGTAGAAACCGGCATGACCGAGAAAACTCCGAACACCCTTGACGGTAGTGGGATGAGGTAACTTAGCAATCACATTGACTTTGGCTTTATCGACCTCAATCCTATTTTTGGAAATCTTATGGCCAAGGACAATGCCTTCCTTAACCATAAAATGACTCTTTTCCCAATTTAGACAAAGATTGGTGTCTTCACACCTTTTGAGCATCTTGTCCACACGAGAGAGGCAATTTCCGAATGAATTCCCAAAGACCGAAAAGTCGTCCATAAAGACTTCCATCGTTTTTTCGATCATATCATGAAAGATAGCCATCATACACCTTTGGAACGTGCCCGGTGCATTGCATAAGCCGAAAGGCATGCGACGGTAGGCGAACGTTCCATAAGGACACGTGAATGTGGGGTCTTTTTTGATCACATGAGGGTCGATGGGAATTTATAAAGTAACCCGAAGGAAACCATCGAGAAAATAAACAATAGTCTTCGTTTCCCGCTAATACTCTCGAAGCACTTGTCCTTTTTAATTGGTAATGGAACGTGACCTTCTGGGTCTTTTCACGGGTGGCACTATCATTTTAAACTTTTCTCAAGTGGTCGAGGTATTTAAACGTCAGCACGTAACTAATCAGAGTAGGATATTATCTCGTTTTCATCATTTTCTAACACTAACGGTTAAGCCTACCTGTTTCGGTAAGCAATGTTAGTGGGCTCACCCAAGGGACTATCCGAGTTCGGGTAATTTTATACGGCGTCAGAAGTTGTTCAACCTATTTTTGTGACATGGGGTTTATCGGATGCAACCGTCTTTGATGTTGACTGCCGGTTTGTAGTCCGCTTACTTTAAGTATATTGTGAGTTACATAATATTATGGGGGAAATACCCATATACCATCTTTTTATGTCGGTGAGTGTCCATGATATTGGCGCGCTTGTATGTGAATTGCTAAACCGTTTTGTGAGAGGCTTTTTCCTCGATAACGACATGTCGCTGTGCATCTTTTTGTAATGGCTTGCTTGTCGGCAAAAGTCTTATATGGCCCGGATAGCGAAGAGGGTGCAAAGGAGTAGAGAGGACGGGTGGTGGAAAAGCCTGTGCTGTTTTTTTTTTTCTTTTTTTGTTTTTTCTTCTTTTCTTTTTAGTTTTTTTTTGTTTTTTTTCTTTTCTTTTTTTCCTCCCTCAGGAAGACTTTGAGGTGGTAAGTCTTGAGTGTATTTTCCGTAACAGTCAGGCCTTACTCCACTGTGTAGACGAGCTGGCGCAGTAGGGGGGGTAACGCGGTAGGTGGGTGTTGGATCAATGGAGGTTGTGGCTGCTTTCTGTGTGGTCCTCTTATTCACTAGTTCTTCCCCCCACTTTATATTCCAAGACCGCGTTCCTTGTCCCAGCCCCTTGTTTAAAGTAATTGTGGACAGCTGTATTTTCTTATGTTTTTATTTTTGTCTTTTTACTCTTTTTCTGAAAAAAAAAAAAGCCGTTCCCATCAATTGAAGATTTATCATTTTTTAGCTTATAAACTTTAAGTTCTTTTTAGATATTTCAGATGATAATTTCCTTAAAGTGGGAGGAGGGTAGTGATGATAATCATTTAGAGATGTTCAAAGAAGAAGAACTGTCCCCACTCGTGTCGTAATAAGAGTAGATCAACTCCGATAGTTGGATCATATTCAAGAGCGAGGGAAAGAGTCGACACTTCCTCGAGAAGGAAGAAAAAATCACTATCCCCGAAGGGAGTGTAGGGTCGGAGAAGATGGTAGTAGAAACGTTCGGGTCATAATATGGAAGTTGGATTGCCTATCGCGATCACATCGGAGAAACCGAGAACTTCTTGAGAATACTCCTCACAAGCCATATCAATGACGTCGATTCGGTTAACCGAATTATCATCATAATTAGAGGAGTATCTCGAAGTTTGATCAAGATTGAATGTTACGGCTTCTTTTCCAACACGAAGAGTTAATTCTCCCTTCTAATAAAACATCAGTCAAGGCACGTCCTAGTCTTTTAAGAAGGATATAAGGAGATTTAGGGAACTCGGGGATCGGCATCAAAGTCTACGACTACAAAGTCGGTCGGGAATTAGACCTTTCCTACTTTTACGTAGACATCTTCGGCTATACCGATCGGTTGGGAGATTGAACGATCCACAAGTTCAAGAGTCATACAAGTAGGAGTTAGTTCTGGAAGAGAAAGCTTTTTCCACACGGATAATGGCATGAGATTAATGCTAGCGCCAAGATCGGCCAAGGCTAAGCACTCATCCATTCCGGGAAATTCACACGGAATGAGAAACTTGCCGGGGTCTCCAAGTTTTTCGGGTAACTTGTTGAGGATAACCGCCGAACAATGCTCATTTAAAGGCGTTCTAGCCATTTCACTTAATTTTTCTTTGTTTCCAATTAAAGCTTTAAGAGTCGAGGCAAATTTTGGCATAAGAAGCAAAGCATCCGTGAAGCTAATTTCGAAACTCAAATCTTTAAAGATTTCATAGAATTTCTCAATTTGGTTGTCAGCTTTTTCGCGGAGCTTTTGGTCATTTAGTCTAGACGGATATGGAATTGATGGTTTCTGGTTAGGCTTCGGAGCACTAACGGGAGCAACAACGGGCTCAGAATTTTGAGTTTCAACTGGGACAACCGGAGGTTGGACGTCTTTGGCACTTCCGTTATTAGTAGGAGGCACCGTGTCCTTTGTCACCTCGGTTTCACGTTCCACTACTTTAGGAGGAGAAGAAGAAGTAGTAGGAATCGTGGGTCCTTGATAAGCAACACCGCTTCGGGTGGTAATACCCTTCAAATCTTCCTTCGGGTTAGTAATGGTATTACTAGGAAGTGTCCCTGAACCCGAGGATGAAGCGGTATTGGAATTCACGAATTTGGAAAGCATGTCCGTTAAATTGGTCATTTGGTTTTGCATATTTCTCATAACCGCATCATTAGCTGTGACGTAGTTTTGAAAATCGGTCTTCGACACACCTTGTGTCTGAGGAGCCGGAGCTTGGTAAGCTGGGGGTTGATTAACCGGGGGTCGATAAATTTGTCCTTGGTTGTAATTATTCCCCCGGTTTTGGTTGTAACGGTTTTGATTATTTCCTTGGTTTTGTTGAACGGGAGGAAAACCGGGAGGTCGAATTTGATTTGCAATCGGGGGTCGGTAACCGGTATTTCCTTGATTGAAATTAGCCGCGGCGGCTTGAGAGACGTATTCTTGAATATTGTCACGATAAACGTTGCCATCGGTGGCGGGACAATTTCGGTAAGAATGAGCACCACCGCAAGTTACACAACTTTCCTCGACCGCTTTTACGGTAGCGGGAGCTTGGGATTGGTTTTTCTTATCGAGAAGCGCTTTTACGGAGCGGGAGCTTGGGATGGTTTATTCTTATCGAGAAGTAAGGCCTTCACATGTCTTTTAAGTTCTGCAACATCGGGAGAAATACCGGGGGTAGAATTGGCTCGTACCACTATTGGCAACAAACGTTTGTAACGTTGAATTGCGAAGTTTGGATTTGCTCTCAATAAATCTTAGGCAAACCGCGGCATATATTATCCAAAAATAACCACCCGCGGCGGAATTCAACGATTCTTGTTCATTAGAGTTCAAGCATTATAAGAAAGTATCGAGTTTAGTAATCCGAAAATCCATTATGAGTTGGCAATGCCCGAAGAAGATACATTGAAGGGCCACATGCCTCGTAAAAAGTTTTCATCAATCGTTGTTGAAAATCTCGTGATTTCATTTCGAAGGTTTAGTTATTTAGAAGGAGGAAGAATTTGTTAAAGAATTTCGAAACAAGATCAATCCCATGGTAAGAATCAATCGAGGGGGGCTCTTAGTTCAAGCCAAATCCGGGCGGTACCCCGAGGGAAAATGGGAAAAGCATGAGCTTACCGACGTACACGGAGACTTTCAGGAACTTCATCGTATAAGAGATCTTGTTGAAATATCGAATGTAGCATGAGGACTTCTTTGTCATGTCCAAAAAAATGTTAATTTTCGGACAAGAGTAAGCAATACATGCTAAGCTCAAAGTAGTCCGCGGAGATCTCAGGAACAATGATGGGCATCCTCGTAACTCTCGGGGGAGCTTCTCATACTTAGCAATTGAGCATGAGTACGAATTATCGGCCATCGTAACTACGGAGAGCTTGAATTTTCAATGGTTTCCACAAGATTAATGGTTCAACAAAATATCGGTGTGAACTTGTTGTTGTTTGACAGGTTAGAATTACATGAATAAGAACAGTGCGACATGTCACTAAAATGTAAAAAGAAAATTTATACTATTTTTTTTTTGTATATATATATATTTTTGGTTTTTCAACAATGTATTCACAATGTATTTTAATAACGGACAATGAGATAAGACACTTAAACCTAATAATCAACTCGCTTCTCGGTAGCTCTTCAAAGATAAAAACGCACAAAGGAGTGGAGGAGTAGGAAAGCGCGAAGCTATTAAAAACCTTTCCCTTTAGGCGTAGTTCCTTGATGACCCCCTTATTCCCCACTTAGAGTTATGTTTAGATTTAAAAGGTGAACCGTACCTCGCGAGAGACACAAAAGGTAAGTTTTTGATCTTTGGTTCGGGAACTTATTAATGATAATACTTTAATTGAAAGTATTATATTGATGGTGAATTTTATTTCTTTTTAGGACAATTTTTTTAAACTTTTGTTTTTTTTGTTTTTTTTATATTATATATATACTAATAAAATAAAATCTTTTTGTATTTTTTTTATATAAAAATAAGCAAAATAACTTCACACGGAAGGATCTTCAAAGCACAAATCTTCAAACGCAACAACAATCGTATACAATCCTCCCCGACAGCGGCGTCAAAATTGACAGTCGAGAGTCGTTTTGATAATCGATGCTTGAATGAAACAAGATTTTGATTGGTTTTCTAAAACTACGGGAAAATTAAGGCAATTTAAACTAAAAACAATTAAGGCACACAAATTTAAACTAAAAACGCAAACCAGGAATCCTAAAACGTGACCTAAAACCCTACTTTATCAGAATTAAGTCCTAAAATGATCTTTTTTTTACTTTTATAAGTCTAAATTGACTAAAATGCTAGAACAAAGAAAACTAAACCAAAAACGGAAGTGAATTAAGCTTAAAAACACAAAAAACGTGAACGAGGTTCAATTTCGCTTTTTAAAAAATCAAATTTTGCAATTTTAACCCTACGAAAGCAAATCTAATTTTCCTAAGTCCTAAATGTTAAAAGAAAATTTTCTAAAAAAGAATTATATTTTTTTGACTTTTTTAAAATTTTTTATGAATTAAAAACGATTTTAATGAAATTAAATGATTAAAAATACTAAACTAATTATAAAAATTCTGAAAAAATTAGCAAAAGTGCATTGAGCAGTGAAGAATCAAATAAAAATAAGGTGGAGAAAAAGCTTATCAAATAAGCTGTTAAATAAGCTAAAACAGCTTATTTAGCAAATAGTCTCAAAATGTCTATAAATAATAGATTTTGCAACTTAAAACCGAAAAAGACCCAAGGGCGAGTGGTAGAGGGAGTGTGTTGTGTAAAACGTTTGGTGAGTAGGGTAGAGGTCCCGGGTTCGAGCCTTGCTCACCTAGGGCTTCCCCTAATCCCAAACGTTTTTGTTTTCCATTTTTTTTACAACTTTTTAGAGGACTTAAAAATAAACAACTTTAACAAAACCACTTTTTTATAAGCCAAAAATAAGCACAAAATAAGCTAAAAAGGTGACAGATTAAGCTTAACTACACTAAGTCTAAAATGGCTAACTGTTAAGCACTTTAAGCACTAATAAGCAAATGTAACTAGAAAATAAGCTAAAGCAGGAACTTAACTACACATAATAAGCACTTTTGAACAAAATTAAGCAACTACAATAAGCTAGAATGACAGTTTACTTAAAGAGCTATAAAACTTAAGGTTTTTAAGCTAAAAAAATGGGCAAATAAGGCTCAATAACTCTAAACTAAAGGAAATAAGCTAAAATGGACTTAAACTAACCTAATAAGCTATACTAAACCTAAATTAAGCAAATGCAATAAGCAAATAAGCCTAAATAAGCAAATGAGCTTTTTGGCCAAACTGTTAAGCAAACAGCCAAAAGGGGACTTTTCTAGCTTAAAAATAAGCTAGCAAACAGATCCTTATGGCTTAGTGGCTTATACCACCAAAAAGCTTGGCGAATAACATATAATAAGCAACAAAGAAAAATGAGTTTGAAATTCAAATAAGCACTTAAAAATCTTAATGAAAAAGCTATTTCACACAGATTCAACACTTAGAAATTTTTTTGCAATCTTCACAAAACACCACTTTTGAGCTTAAAAATAAGCACTTAAACAGAACCTTATGAATATGAGACTAACGAACAGATCAAATTTAAACCACAAAGAGCTTATATCATCAATCAAAAAGCATTTTGAAATTCACAATAAGCCATAGAAAGCAAATGAAAAAGCAACTTCTTCTATTTTCAACACTTAGCAATTTTTTTGACAAATGTGACAAAACCAAAAATGACAAATGTAGGCCTATTGTCTTTGTTTCTAACCTGTTTTAACACTTAAACAAACTCAAAAACAACACTAAATTACAAGATTCAAAGGCATAATCAAATAAGCAGATATAATGAGCTATAAGCTCACAAATTCAAACCACAAACTCTTAAAACTTTAAAAATGAGATTTAATACTTAAAACTTAAACTAGCTGATTTTTACCACTACTTTTATCTAGTCTAAGTTGACTCAAGTTTACAAAACAGGTTTTGACCCATTTTGACCCATGAACATGGTTAAACCAAACACCTCTTTAAGTTTATGAATCCTTTTTAAAAGCTGATTTTTGAAAGATTTAAGCATAGTTTTTGAAAAACAGATGATAAATATGCAATGTTAAGCAAGAATAGTCAATAAGCACACAAAGAATAGCACTAAAACAGGCAAATAAGCTATAAGCAGTTAAAAGGAAAATAAAGCAGTTTTGCATAAAAACTTAAATAAAGGACATATAAGCATTAAACAAAGACAATAAGCATAAAACTAACAAAGATAAGCAATAAAAAGCAGTAAAAAGCAGATATAAGTAATAATAAGCAGAAAATAAGTAATGCTACAGTACTAAGCTAATATTTTGAAAATAATAGACTTACAAAGGCCCTTGCTCAAACAGGGCAAACCAAACTTTTAAAAGCTTATCTACAAGCTCCAGCTTATCATAAGCTGGTGGTGTCCATAAGCCCATCCAAATCCGGCTTATCATCCAAATAAGTTGTGGTGTTTTTTTGTGTGATTTCTTTTTGATAAATTTTCCTTAAGTACTTTATAGTTAAATTAAAACAGGTTTATAATATGCTTGCTTAAGAACTTAAAACAGCTTTTGAAAGGCTTTAAACAATAAGTAAAACAGTGATTCAAAATTTAATTTAAAAACTTCAAATTTTCAATAAGATTAAAAACAGCTTACACTACTTGGAAATTGAAAGACAATAATTAAAAATGACTTGAAAACTAAAAACTAGGTTAAAAAAACTTTATGCCTAAGGGCTTACAATGAGTCCTGTTTATACTAAGCTAATGAAGGTTCTAGGTCTTGTGCTTTCTTTGTGAGAGCTTCTTCGGGTGTGCTTGTTGTGTAAGAGCCTTCAAAAGGCAATCTTGGCCATCAATTTTTGAGTAGTGCCCAAGTCATTTGATCATCACCATTGATTTCTTGTCCTCATTCCTTAACGAATAGGGGCTCTAAGGATTACCAAGGTGGATTTTGTTGGTTTGTGTGGTGGGATAAGGTGTGGGGTGTGTAGACAAAGTGGAGAAGAAAGGGGAATAGTGTTGGAGCATTTTGGCGGGTAGTGGAAGAGATGTACAGTAGTTTGATTTGGTGCTGGGTAAATGTTTGGTGGTTTGGCAAAACAAGCCCCTCAAGATGTATATTAGTATTTCATGAATCGTCCTTGTGGTGTGATAAGGGTTTAAGGGATTGGCAGAAATGGTCCCTCTAATTGATAAGAGTTATTGCATGGTTAGTCATTTTGGTGTTAAAAGACTTAACGATTTAGGCTTTTGGGCTTTGTTGGGTCGGGTGTTATAAAAAGGAGACTTGGGTTTTTGGGTTTTATAATGTTTGTAACATATAAGTGGGCTGACCCGGGCCATTAGATGTGTATGGGTTGGCCCATTTAACATTTCTTTGATATCGGCTCCGCCTTTGACTTTGACTTTGTCGGGGTTGACTTTGGTTGACTTTGACTTTTTGACTTTTGGCTTTGATTTGACTTTTCTTTCACGCTCTTTCCGTTCTTGTGCTCGGTTTTGTCGTTTTGGCTTTGTTTTTGTCCTTTTCTTGGATATCCGTTACCTGCACAATACAAATACAAAACATACAAATACAATGTATTTTTGGTACGTTTTTTGTCATTTAAGTCCGTTTTTAGTGGTCAAAGGTATGTGTAATTAAACACATACCAGTGTGTGAAATCAATATTCTTCAATTGGTATTAAGAGCCATGGTTCTATCTTGGTTCCTTTAGTGGTTTCGTTGTGGTATTTCTTATTTGTGCTTACTTTCGGCTTATTAAACAATTTATGCTTTCTACAGTTTTTATTGTTTTTTGTCAAATCAATTCATAAAAGCAGTAGTATTTTTTTTTTGTTTTTCGTCAAATCTTGTTGGGCTTACAAATAGTTTGTAGCTAATTAAATTATGGGCTTATATTAGTAACAAAAAGGGTGCGTTTTTGGTTTCACAAATAAAAAACCAACTCGTTTTTTTTAAACAACCTTACTGTCTCTGTTTTCGTTATTTGAAAAGTTATTTATGGGTTTGAGGCCATCCTCATTTTAGCTTATTCAAGCTTATTTTTAAGAAAAGGTTACGGTTACTTTATAGCTTATTTGGTCGTTTATTTCATCTTCACTCGGAAAAGCTTTACACCTTTCATTACCATCATCATAAGTAGCTTATTTGAGCTTATTTGCAAGGCTTTAGATTGTGGCTTATTTGCTTGTTCCTAAAACTTATTTAGAGAGCTTATTTCTAGGTTTATTTGCTTATTTGTGGTCACGTTTTGTGGAACGAAACAAAGACAAACTTGGTTGAAACAAAGAGAAGAAAAAGTTGCATAGAAGGTGTTCGATGTTCTGCCAAGGTGGTTTAACAACCTAGAACCGATCTACTCACTCTCCGTTGTTAACCAATCTACTCACTCTCATCTGTTAACCAATCTACTCACTCTCCTTTGTTAACCGATCTACTCACTCTCCTTTGTTAACCGAACAAATCACAAGCATTAGGAACCGAACAACTTGTTTCTCTTGGGGAACCGAACAACCAGTTTTCAAGTGTGAACCGAACAACTTGTTTCATGTGGGAACCGAACAACTCACAAGCATTAGGAACCGAACAACTTGTTTCTCCTGGTGAACCGAACAACCAGTTTTCAAGTGGGAACCGAACAACTCACAAGAATTAGGAACCGAACTACTTAAAATCAATAGGAACCGAACTACTCACAAGCATTAGGAACCGATCAACAAGTTTTAAGTAATTTTCGGGTTTTTTAGTTTCGAGTGTCGGTTAACTACGGGACTTCTTTTCTATATCATTACGATCGTGAACTCGTTTCGATCATCGTGGTATATTTGCTTTTCACCGTCGACAACCATAGCATTCTGCGAGAGCTAAAATACTATTGTTCCATTTTTGTAAAATTTCAAACGAATATGAAAAGAAAAAATGGAGGGAAGTTTGTTAATTATTAAACTAAAATCATAAATTGTCACATGCAGCCCTGGACTTTAATCCAAATTCACCCTTCGTCCTTTGTTTGATCTTTAACCCTCTTTGTTAAAACAACATCACACCGTTAGTCCTTATTCTTATAAAACATCCCATTAGTCCTCAAAAGTGAATTGTAATTGCACCTTTAGTCCTTGTTTGTGTTTTAATTAACCGATACTCGTTTTAAGTTGAAATTTTGCACACCGTTCGTCGTTTTAAGCTCATTAATCGTTACAAAATCTCGCGTACTTCAATTTCAACAACAATTAATAATTGTTTTATGGTTTCTTCTTGATTTTGTAAAATCTCGCGAAATACACGATTCTTTTCTCGGTTTTAATCAAAGATTTGTAAAATCCCGTGAACGTTAATTAATTTCGATCCACAACAACAATCACTTAATCTACAAAAGGTCCACAAATTTGATTTCACACATCAATTACTTTAAAATGTTTAACATGAATAAGAGATTTTACAATCCGCAATCACAGATTCAAAGTGTTTCTCATCAAGTTTCATGGTTTCATCCACAAGCTTCTCATGTGGTTTATCCTCAACCATCAATGGTTCTTCCACAATCATATCAAGTGATTCATCCTCAATCATTTCAAGTGATTCATCCACAATTATCACAAGTGATCCATCAACAAACATCCCAAGCACCAGTTATTTCTCTACAATCATCAGTAGATCCTATACAAGTTGATTCAAGCCTTGTTGTACCATACTTTCTTCCAACTGATGATCCACTTGAACGCTTAAACAAAGCTTTGGCATTCATGAGTACCATACTTGCTTTAAGTTACCCATCATTCGACAATCAACTAGAGACTTCGTCAAATCCAATGCACCAAGTTGCTATGCCAACATGACAGACTCTGAGTTACGTGGGTAATTGTTCAACGGGTAATGATCATATAGCAAGGCCGTATACTCAATCAAAGAAGATACAATGTCTCAAGCAACAGATGTTGTTAGCACAACTTCAGGAAGCAGGGATTCAGTTGAGCAAAGACCAACTTGTAATTTTGGCAGATACTGGAGAAAGAATTGATTTAGGCCCAGGTGCTTTCACAGTGACAACTAATGCACTCTTCCAGGCAGATGGAGTTGAGGTATATGATTCAGATTGTGATGACGTACCTAATGCATAACCAAGTTTCACGGCCAATATCTCAAGTTATGGTTCCGATGTTCTCGCTGAGGTAAACAATCAAGATAATATGGATAACTACATGATAAATCAAGTTGTGCAGGCGATGCCGTCTTCTAAAAAATCGAGTGTTGTGAACTATTCAGAGACTGAAATAACCAGTGATAGCAATATCATTCCTTATTCTTAGTATGTGACAAAATCACAACAGGCGGTTATTTAGAATTTAAACTCCTCTACACAACAAGATGCACCGATATTATCTGTGATTGAACAACTGAAAAGCCAAGTAATTAATTACACCAAGATTAATCTGGACAATAAAAGTGTCAATGATTCTTTAACTGCTAAGCTTGAAAGATATAAAGAACAAGTTAAAGCTTTGAAAGAAGGTCAAAATGTTTATTTAAAAAGTAAAGATAACGTTTCAGATTCATGTGAACAGTCTGTCGAGATTGATCGTCTTAAACAAACTCTTTCTGAACATGTAAAAGTAAATGAATCTTTAATGCGAACAATTACTCTTCTCAAAAATGATTTTAAGAAAGAAGAATCTAGAAACATTGATAGAGAAATTGCTTTAGAAAAGAAGATCAAACAACTCGATAATATTGTTTTTAAAAGAGATCAATTAGCACAAACTGTTCATATGTTGATGAAACCTTAGTTAGTCTATGATCATACCACTAAACAAGCTCTTGGTTTTTAAAATCCTTTCTATCTGAAGAAAGCTCAGCAGTTAGAACCAAAGCTTTATGATGGTAATGTCATTAAGAACACTAGTGTTATTGTGATTCCTAACTCCGAAGAGACCCTTATGCTTGCTGAAGAGATTCATTTAAAAATGCTTTTAAAACAACATGATCTAATGATGTTAGTAAGAAAGTTAATACTACACTAGTTGATTATGCTGCTCTTAACCAACTTTCTCAAGATTTTGAAAAATGATTTGTTCCACAAACTGAATTATCTACTGAACAAGCCTTTTGGTCTCAGAATTCTATGAATTCTTCAGATCCTAGTCCTTCTTGTAGACCCACCAAAGTTGAGGTTCCAAAAGAACTTCCTAAAGTCAGCATGGTTAATACGAGTTTGAAGAAACTTAAACACCATCTTGCTGGCTTTGACGTGGTTGTCAAAGAAAGAACCACGGCCACAGCCATCACTGAGGGCTCGTGGGGGTTTGAACATACAAAAGCTTGTTTTAGGGATGAAATTATTCCATTTGTAAAAGCACTGAAGGACATATTCAATACATTCGATCAATATTTAATTGATGAACTTACTGAAGTCCAAAACGTCTTTCATCAAATGGAACAGGCTGTGGAACAACATCGTTTAGAGTCCAAAACATTTGAAGTTAAAATGAATAAAGTTTTAAATGAAAATGAACGACTCTTGGAACAAGTCATTAGCAAAGATATAGTGAACATAATTGTGAATTCTTCTGTGGATAATGCTTATGTGAATGTGCATGAATGTGAAAAGTGTCTCAAACTTGAGACTGAGCTTCTCAACAAAAAGGATTTCATTGAAAAAGAGATTTACGATAAACTGTTCAGAAGTTATACCACTCTTGAAAACATTTCATCTCTTTAGAAGTTGATACTCAACTTAATCAAGAAATTTTTCACAATCTTTGTTATTTTGGATTCTTCCAAGGTAACAAACTCTTTACATCATAAAGAATCGATCAAGGCGTGGGATCAACACAAGAGAAAGACACGGTCATAAAAAGGTTAAAAGAGAGAATTAAATCTCTAAGTAGAAATATGAATGTGGATAAGGTCCATAAGGACATAAAAGAGATTGAAACGATAAATATTGAATTGGATCATAGGGTGTCAAAGCTTATTGTTGAGAATGAGCATTTGAAATAGGCCTATAAGCAACTTTATGACTCGATCAAACCAACATGTGTTCTATCAAAAGAACAATGTGATGCTTTAGTTAATCAGGTCAATCAAAAGTCTGTAGAAATCTCTGATTTAAATGCAAGTCTTCAGGAAAAAGTTTTGGTCATTACAGCTCTCAAGAATGAATTAAGGAAACTTAAAGGAAAAAACGTTATTGCTTGTCGTGAATCTGTAAATAAGCCAAAAGTGATTGCCCCCGTAGTGCATAAGGTAGACTTGGAACTACTCTCACCAAAGCTTAAGAACAATAGGGAAGCACATATAGACTATATTAAAATCACTAAATAAAATGCTGACACTCTTCGTGATATAGTTGAACAAGCTAGAACCTCAAATCCTTTGGATAATGCGTTAACTTATGCTTGTATGTTCACGAAATAGATTCAGGAGTTATTAGTATATGTTAGTGATACATGTCCTAGTTCCTCATTGAAGAGTGAGAAGTTGGTTGCCGTTACACCAATGAACAAAGCTAAAAAGTCACTTTTGCAAAGACTAGAACAACATCAGACAATAACACACAAACTCAAGTAGAATTTCACCAAACTTAGACCACTAGCAAACCTTTAGTGCCTTCTACAAATGAAAAATGTTCTACTAATGCTAGCAGATCAAAACCTCAAAGTGAAACAAAGAACAATAGGATCATGCAACCATTAAGTATCAACTTGAAATCTCAAAAATTATAAGCCCACACTAGGAATGCTAAGCCTAGTCTGACTAAAGAAGATAGTGAGTCTAAATCTGTGTGCTTAACATGCAACAAATGCTTTTTTAATGCAAGACATGATTTGTCTGTTGTACAATATTTGTCTGAAGTGAATGATCGTGCTAAAGCTAAGGCTGTTAAGAGCATTAAAATGAAAGAATGGAAACCTACTGGTAAAATGTTTAATAATGTTGGATATAAATGGGTTCCCACAGGAAGGACTTTCACTATAGTTGGAACTAAGTGTCCTTAAACCAGATTTACTTCCACTAAAATAGTACCTCCTAGGAAACCTGTTAAATCAACTGTAATAACAAACATAAAACCAAGTAGTGCATCTCAATGGAGACCCAAAGAAACAAATCATGTGAGTTCGAGTAGTGCACCTAAGATTATAGAATCTAGGACTACTAACCACTTGGAACCTAACAATCATATGAGATCCAATGTTTCTATTTCTACATGCTCTTTAAGTGTCCAATGTAGGTCATACAAATCATACCTTGGTAATTGGATTCAGGCTGCTCTACATATCTAATCAACATGGTTAATGACTTCTAAGTACTTCATCTTAGGACTCGGACTTCAAGAAAAATGGCTAATAGTTACTTCAGACTATAACTCGGTCGTCATTCTGTAGCTTATGTACAATTCAGTGCATAACTCGAGCTTCATTTAATGGCGTCTGCAGACAACACTTCAGGCCCCGTTCCTTAAAGAAAAGAAAGGTGAACGCTTCAGTGCGCTTTATCTTCAAAAGAAGATAAATCTTCTTGTATCTTATGTAAATATATAAGATCATAAAAACACAAAAAGATTTTATTTTTATTTTTATTATTATAAAATTTTATAAAAATAAAATAGAAAAATATAAAATCAAAAAAACAAAATACAAAATTATAAAATCAGAAAAATATAAAAATATGTATCTCTGGCATGTCTTCTAAAAATAGATAACATTTACGGCCTTAGAAATGTCATTTAATAATGATACGAGGCTGTAAATGAAGTTCGAGCAGAAGTTTCAAAAGCTTTCAAAACATGCCAATATGGCTTGCTATTATTTTAGATAGCAACCCGGTCATCATCTTAAAGGTAAGTTTTTTCAAAAAGAAAACTTAACCTCATAACGTTAATTTATTTTCTCGGGAATGAATTACTTTATATTCATTCAAAGGCTTGTGTTTACTTTGCAACACAACCCATGCTTCCTATACACAAAATAATGTACGTGTCAGTGCATTTCTTTGTCAAAATAAGAGAAGTCTTATTGTTATTGGTAAAAAGTTGTCTTCACAATGAATTAGTGTTTTTAGTAATCACAAAAAGATTTTCAAAGACAATTTGACCACTTAAACAATGACAACAACTCTTTAAATAGAAAATGGGTCATCATTTGAGGGGGAGAATGTGTTATCCAATAATCTTTTAAAACGGTCTTCCAAAATAAGTCACGGAATAAACGGATAAAGTTTTTGAAAATGACGGATCACAATTTCAAGGGGAGTTAATTTATATTAACTATAAGAGCTTTAGATGTCATTTATTTCAAACTTTAGGGACTTATTTGCAATTTAAGACTTAGTTGATTCTCACATAATAGATTTAAGCTTATTAATTATTCGAACATGATCTCTAGTATATGCGTGTACTAGGTTTTGCTGATTTCAAGGTATCGAAACCAGCTAGGGGAATAGATATACAAGAAAGTTAATGAGTACACGTGATAGAATTCATACCCTATTCTCATTTTAGGTCATTTCGGGAAGACAAATGTCATAACCGCAGAGAAAATTAGTGTTTTAACTTGTTTCTTTCGGGTGCACTATTTCATCCACATGGGGGAAGAGATATCTCGTTATTTTTTAGTATGCATCATTTGAGTTCCCAGGGGGAAGTGTTGGAAAAATAATTACTTAAAATGTGAGAAGAGCTCTTTATGATTCAATTAATGTTTTACCCAATCAGTTAATCACTAAGCTTATTTTTAAAAGGAGTAGAATTAGTTGACAAAAGAGGTTTACATAGGTTTGATAAGAATGATGATTCCTTAAGTTAGTCAGTATTCTGCAGAAAGAAATGAGTACATTTGGGACTTAGTTGACTTAGGTGTTATCATTTCGACTACTTAGAGGGAATAATTATGACATCCAGGACTTAGTTGACTTTGGTGTTTCAATTTATATCATCACTATCATGTAAGGAGAAATACGGACATCCGAGACTTAATTCACTTTGGTGTTACAATTTCGAATTAGTTGTGTACTTCAGATATTTGGGCTTTATACATCAAGACTGCTAGATGCGGCTTGCACATCTACGTTGAATCTACTCAAGAAAGGATTGCTGGTTCAGGGGGAAGCTAAGACAACTTCCAAAAGGAGATTATCGAGATAGACTATAGATTGCTTTCGTGGATAGAATGACTTTGTCATTTTTGGTTTGAACATATTTAGGTCCTGTCTCATACATAGTCTTGTGAATATATATATGTAGTGTAAACTTGAAAATGGTGAATATAAGTAGTGCTCTAGTATAAATTTTTTAAGAATTTCTTAGTAAATTCAAAATCTTTGAAAATTATCGTACTCAGCACTATCTTATATACCTTCAAATATTGAGGGGGAGCATTAAAATGTTCCTTATATGGCTTGTGAATAATTAGAACATTTCTCTCCCTGTAAGCATAAATTTTAATCTTTTAATATCTAAAATATCAATAGACTTGACATTTTTGATAAGGGGAGAAAATGTGATTAAAATATATGGCTAATAATGTGATTTTTAAGATCTCAAGTGTTCACTAACCCATATATGTGCTAAAATCTTTCGATTAATTGATGCACATATGAAGGGGGAGCAAATGGTTATGTGATTTTCATAAATATGGAAGTACAAAAGACCGACCATTTATATTATTATATTGTTGTTATAAGGTGGTTAAGTTTAGGTATTCATTCCCATGATCCAGCCAGAACCGAAGGGATCTACCCAGGGATATTCCACTAGATACTGTAGTAGTTCTTAGGTATGAAAAAAGGAGTAAAAGTGAGAATAAGGGGAAAGTGCCGACTGAGATAGAGCTAGTACTGGAACAAACCCAATAAGGTACTAGTTATGAAGTCTCGGTAAGCGCTAAAGGGGTTGAAGAATTAAAAAAGAAAAGTTAAGATAAAGGGTAAAAATAAAGAAGCCCTCCTTACACTTAGGCAGAAACCGGGTCAATACATCTGCTGTCAAGAATTACAAAGATGATTGCTGAAATTGAAGACTGACATCATGGACCCAGTGATGCCATAAACAACCCTCCCTAGCCACTCAGAATCTCTTAAAAGAATTATGTTTCATTTCTCACGGAGATTATACGCATTTCTATCAACTTTCTCACTCCGAGTTAGTTGGTATTAAAAAGGTGGCAGTCTGTTCCAGCCTCTAATCATTAAAACGAAAGTGCACTATTGAGTCTAGAGCCAAAAGAGATCATCCATATATCTCATTAGGACACTTGTCAAAATTATGCTTGCTAAGTCACACAATGTGAATAACAAGATATATATTAAGAGTCCTACGTATTATCCATGTGATTTCGCCAGAACATCCGAGTGATACTTAAGTATTCACAGTGAAGATGGAAATCCTGCTTGAGCCAACATCAAACAAGCTCAAGGTAGGTGACTTGTGCGCTTCTATACGAATCAAACTTGTGACGACTGGAAAGAAATGATGGTGCGATTCTTAATGAATCAAACTTGGTACAGTATATGAATTGACGATTGATGATGAACTTTTGAAATGATTAACACTCTTGATGTGTCACAAAACCACTTTAACAAGTGATACATTGATTGATTTTCAAATCAATTTTTATTTCAATCGGTGAGATAGTAACTCGTTGGTTCACTCTTATCGTGTTGTCTGCTTTGAGATGTTCCGATAAAGAGAACATGCTGAGTACGATGAATCTAATACATATGTGTTAGAAAGATTCAATACTACAGCTAGAAATCTTGTCAAGGAGATTCTTCTTAAATTGAATCTACCTGATCACATGTCGATCCTCACGGATTCCTAGGTTACTCTAACCAAACACGGGCGAATGACAAAGCCATATTCGTCCTCCAGATTTATTTCTAACTGTTTTATTGCAGATTCACATAAAGATAGTCATGGAGGTACCTGGTTCTAGATGTCTCACAGATTCATGGCCACATGCTCATACCCGACCAACAAATGTAAAGATTTAAGTAATCAAGAAAGCTCAAGTTACACAGTCTTTCGCTACTCTGATAATCAACATCTTCCTTTAAGACATCAAGTTATCAAGTCAAATTTATTCAAGGAGATTGTTAGCGAGCTTTCAAGATAATACCAAGAATGAGCATGTTAGTCCAAAGTCATAAGAAGGCAAAGTATTACATGATAATCAAATGATGATGCAAGATTTATGATCTCAAGAAGTTTAAAATCAAGTGATAAAGGCTCAAGATCATAAGTCCATCAAGCATGAAGGAACAGGCTCAATCATAATGATCAAAGACCACTACATAAAGATGCAAGACAAAAGATTAACTATTACACAACAAGGACTCAATATCAAGTCAAGAAGATTCAAAGATTAATGATCAAGGTCACAAGGAGAGATCTCTATGATCACCCCTTAGGGGGAGATTGTTAGGAACACAGAAAGTGTTGATCATTTATGAGATCTCAACGATCGTCCCTTAGGGGGAGATTGTTAGGAATTCAGTTTTTAGTGAAGTGACGATCATTATCGATCTCACGTTCCTTAGTAATAGTTAGTTAATTTAATGTAATATCTAAGTAATCTAATCGGGCCGGCTTATATAAAATCTAAGGAAATCCCCTAGAAAGCTCGGCCCGGCCTAACTATGTAAGTATATTAACCATCTCCACACATAGAGAGGGTGTCGGTTGAATGCATTTCTCTCATTACTTATGTGTGTTTTTGGTGTATTCTCCCATCCACTCTCTCTAACTTTCTCTCTCTAAGTTACTAAGTGTGTGTGAAATCAATATTCTTCATCGTGCAATCTAGTCCAGCATTCTCGTACCAAGCACATCGATGTCAGATATCACTTCATAAAGGAACAGGTTGAAAAGGGTATTGTTGAATTATTCTTTGTCAGAACTGAATACCAGTTAGCTGACCTGTTTACTAAAGCCTTACCCGAAGATAGGTTTAAGTATCTCGTCAGACGACTCGGTATGAGATGTTTAACTCCAGAAGAACTGGAGGTTTTGGCAAACGAATTTGCTTGATCCATCAAACATCGAATTTGTAAATATATTTTTTTATTTTGATTTATAAATATTTTAGAAAAAAGAAAATAGAAAAATATAAAACAACCAAAAAGAAATAGAAAAATATAAAATCTAGAAAAACAAAATATAAAATCAGAGAATTTCAAAAAATACCAAAAATAATCTTCTCGGCATGAATCTTGGAGTCGATAACATTTACGTACCTAGAAATGTCAATTAACATTGACACAGGTGTGTAAATGAAGTTCGAGCAAGAGTTCAAACGTTTCAAAACATGTCATTTCTAAATTTTCTTTATGACTTATGTACATTTCAGTGCATAACTCGGACCCGAATGTAATAAAGGAATGTACATTTCAGTGTTCTTACTCTTTAAATAGAAGAGAAATCTTCTATCATGGTTTTTAAAACCGTTGAACACAATTTTCAAAAAGAACTTTCAATGTCAAATTATCTACAATATAATTTGTGGTATCTTTCCATAAAAAGTGATATTTGTTAAAATTGTGTGTTCAACACTCCCTTCCTCAATATATTTAATAACTAGTACAATATTTAGTGTTCATAAGTGGTACAATTGGTAAAAAGAATGGTCAACAATGTCATCATAACAAGTGAATCAAAATCTAAGGGGGAGCTTTTAAAACCAAAAACTTTTAATGTCTTTTGGGTACATCTCATAAATGTCAATTTTATGTATCCAAACACATTTTGTGAAATTAAAATATGGAAATTATAATGTCAATTAATAATATACATTGTTCACTAAGGCATCTCACTCCGTCTTTAACATATTTGTGGTGTCATATCATTTTTTCCTTGCAACGTCAAGTTTTAAAAATTAGTGGTATCCCACATACTATGTTGAAGGGGAGCTATCAGAAAAATGAATTCATTTAATATCGTGGAATAATTTTTCTCCTCGTGAAATTTTTCATGTCATAAATTTTAATCAATTGGTATTTTAAATACTAAATGTTTTATTATTTAAAATAAAGGGAGAAAATGTGAATTGAATGTTGGAGTATAGAAGAGTTGTGTGATCTTTTAAGACTATAAGTGCAACTCTTTCCTTCGTTGTGCAAACAATTTCGAATCTCGGACACATGATGTACGGAGGGTTATTTTCAAAATGAAAACCTTTAATACAGATGAAACAATGTTAGAAAATGGTTTTATGGTTCGATCTCTATACCTAACAACAAATTAACTCACGACGTCGATGAAGTCATAAGGTGGTTAAGGTTAGGTATAAGTCCTATGATCCAACCAGAACCGGAGGGATCTACCCAAGGACAATCCATAGTTAGAAATAGCAGTCTTTAGGTATGATTAGAGAATAATGAGAATATAGGAAGAATGCCGACTAAGATTGAGCTAACACTAGAACAATCACAACAAGGTGTTAGTGATAACGTCTTGGTAAGCATTGAAGGGGTTGAAGAATGAAAAAGAAATGTATGGCTAAAGGGTGAAAACAAAGCAGCCCTCCACACACCTATAGATAGAAACAGGGTCAATACATAATCTATCAGAATCACAAGATGATTGCTAGTGTTGAAGAAATCCGTCATGGACCCAGTGATGCAATGCATAACCCTTCCCAGCCATTCGAGTTTCTCTCAAAAGAAACTTGTCTCATTTGTCACGGAGATACACACGTTATCTATTGACATCTCACTCCGAGATTGTTGATATTGATTAGGTGGCAGTTTGCTCTAGCCTCCGATTACTAAAACCAAAGTGCACAAATCGAGTCTAGAGCCAGAAGAGATCAAATTATAAATATCATTAGGACACAATGTCAAAATACACTTGTTGAACACCATAAAGTTCACAAGCTGTAACAAAGAGTCCTACATATTATCCTTAAGATCTTGCTAGAACATCCGAGTGATACTTATGTATTCACAGTGAAGATGGAAATCATGCTTGAGCCAACATCAAACAAGCTCTTGGTAGGTGACTTGTAAGATTCTATATGAATAGAACTTGTGACAACTGGATACCGATTTGGTCCAGTAAATGAATTGATGTCTTAACCAGAAAGATAGTAACTATCTGATTCACTCTTACCGTATTGTCTGCTTTGAGACGTGCTGGTAATGAGAACAAGCAAGCATGGTGAATCTAATACATCTGTGTTAGAAGATCCTACGCTTTGAGCTGGAAACCCTGTCAAGGAGATTCTTTGAATCTACCTGATCACAGGTATAGTATTTATACTATAAAACGAGGAACCGGTGGTTATCGCAACCTAAAATCGACGAATGACAAAGACATTTCGTCCATATCTGCTATTTATTACTAACATTCAAATGCAAGCATAAATGTCGGTGTTGTAGCCGCATTCCAGCAAAGTCGGATTCATTACCACATACTCATACTCGAGCTTTAAAAGTCAATTATTTAGCATCAAGATTGTTGATCCTAAACTTCCTCAAAGATCTTCAAAGTCAAATCAAGAATCGTATTTTGGGAGATTGTTAGTTGTATGTTCATATAAGTCAAACAAGAATGCAACTAGTATGAGTATGTCGGTCAAGAGAACAAGTTGATCAAGAAAGTCAAATCAAGATGATTTAAGTCAAGGAGATGATGCAAGTTGAAAGATCTCAAGAACTCAAAGTCAAAAGATGAAGGCTCAAGATCAAGATCACATATACGACATCGAAAGAATGTTATCGGTCGTCTTAAGCATGATAGAACAAAGCCATTACAAACAAGAAAAGACAAGGACAAGACCAAAGAAGGCAAAGCTCAAATGTCATATCTTCAACATTGGAAAAGATAAAGTCAAATCAAGATAACCTCCATCAAGAACGTCAACGTTAGGAAGATCAAAGAAGACCTTAACATTGGGGGAGATTGTTAGCCTTAATTTTATATAAGTCGAACAAGAATGTTATTAGTCTTATTAGTCATATTTAGTCTTGATAAGTAATAGGCTAGTCAAGATTAACGGGCTTGGATTGTAATCTAATATTGTCTGTGTTTCGGGCTCGAAGCCCAAGATAAGCCAAGCTCGACCCAAGTTAGAAAGCCCATATGCCATTATGAAAGATTAGGGTATAAATAGGACCCTCTCCATACATGGATAGGGTGTTGGTTACCATTTCTTACATTTGTATGTGTGTGTAATCATCCACCACTCCTCTCTTTGTCTCTAATCTAATCTTCCATCTTTGTTTCTCTCTCTAGTTTCTCTCTCTACTTTGTCTAGCTTATTGCTTATTTGGTATTGCTTATTGTTGTGAAGTGGTTTAAGTTTTGGGATAACATTAACTTTTTTACATTTTGAGATTATCAAAACGTCGAGAGGTCGAAAAATATAAATAATGTTTTTAGCATTATTTGTATTAACAATCTCCTCCTTTTTGATTATTACAAAATTTAAACTCATTAAATGTAAATTATTTTTAAACAAGTTTTTAGTGAGTTTTATTTCATTTCTCCCTATTTTTGTAGCATCAAAAAGGCTTCGTCGATGCATAAGTATAGATCCGACGGAATACACGCTCCCCCTTGATGTGTGCTCTCCCTCGTTTGAGGGCATCAAGGAATCGAGCTATGGTGACTTTGCTAAAAAACGAGTTAGAAAAACAAGTCCAATATATATTTCTAACGATGAGCAAATGTCACAAAAAATATTTAAGTATGGCATAAAAAAATTGCCAGCCAACAAGAGATATTTGTGTCATTCATCCATCACAAACTATATAATGACTAAATAACATAATAACATATGCAACAATCATAATTTAATCCATAAAGATAAAGT
>BQNB010041225.1:0-46902 GCA_026074375.1 Tanacetum coccineum
TGCTGATGCACATAATCAACGTCAACAACAAAACACAACTCCATTTACTTCAACAACCTTTGCTGCAGATATGAACATTCAAACAACACCTGAAATTACAAGTCAAGCACCAACTCAAGTATCAATTATCACTGCTACTGAGAACATTAATCAAGCAAAAACTCATAAAGAAAATGCACAAGTTGAAGAAGATAAATTTATCAACATCTTTAGTACACCGGTACAAGAACAAGGGGAGACATCTTCTTGATATGTTGATTCATCAAACATGCATACATTCTATCAAATACATCCTTCTGAACATCGTTGGACAAAAGATCATCCGTTAGAACAAGTCATTAGAAATCCTTCTCAATTAATTAGAACAAGAAGTCAGCTAGAAACATATGGCGATATGTGTATGTTCGCACTCACCGTGAGTCGAACCGAACCGAAGAACATCAAAGAAGCCATGGATGATTCTGCATGGATTGAAGCGATGCAGGAAGAACTTCACCAGTTTGATCGATTAGATGTATGGGAATTAGTCGACAGACCACTCTACAAAAATGTCATTAACATGAAGTGGCTCTGGAAAAACAAACGTGATGAAGAGAATACTATAATTAGAAATAAAGCTCATCTTGTAGCTAAGGGATACAATCAAAAGGAAGAAATTGATTTCGAAGAGTTATTTGCTCTAGTTGGTCGGTTAGAAGCAGTCAGGTTATTCGTTGCGTATGCTGCACACAAGTCATTTCTTGTCTATCAGATGGACGTCAAGACATCTTTTCTTAACAGACATCTGAAGGAAAAACTGTACGTCAATCAGCCAAACGAATTTGTAGATCCACATCATCCTGACAAAGTCTACCGACTCAAGAAGGCATTATATAGACTCAAGCTAGCTCCAAGAGCGCGGTATGATGAACTCTCCAACTTCCTGGTATTCAAAGGGTTCTCCAAAGGTCATCTTGATCCAACTCTATTCGTTACTAAGAAAGGGGAAGACATATTCCTTGTGCAAGTTTACGTTGATGACATTATTTTTGGTTCTACAAACTCAAAACTTTCAAAAAAGTTTGAAAAATTAATGCGCAACAAATTTGAAATGTCTATGATGGGGGAGCTGAAATTCTTTTTGGGAATTCAGATCCACCAATCCCCATGTGTTATCTTTATTAACCAAGCTAAGTATGCTCAAGAGATACTTAAATAGCATGGTATGACCTCAAGTGATAGCATTGGTACTCCAATGGCTACTAAATCCCTAGATGCTAATTTGAGTGGAACTCCTGGTGACCAAATGAAATATTGTAGCATGGTCGGAGAACTCATGTACTTAACAGCAAGTAGACCAGATATTATACATGCAACATGTTATTATGCTCGATATCAAGCAAGGCCAACTGAGAAGCACCTCAAAGAGGTTAAACATATCTTTTTGTACCTTAAGAATACCATTAACATGGGACTCTGGTATCCGAAGGACACCGGTTTTGAACTAACTGCTTCTTCATATTCGGATCATGCAGGCTGTCTCTATTACATAAAAGCACATCTGGTGGCATATAATTTCTAAGCGGTGATAAGCTAGGCAGCTGGTAATCAAAGAAGCAGGACTGCACTTCAATGTCTTTAGCAGAAGGCGAGTATGTGTCTCTATTTACGTGTTGTGCTTAAGTTCTCTTGATGCGAACTCAACTCACAGATTATGGCTTCCACTTTGATAAAATACCCATGTATTGTGACTCAAAGGAAGCCATAGCCATCATGTGCAATCCCGTCCAGCATTCCCATACCAAGCACATTGATGTCAGATATCACTTCATAAAGGAACAAGTTGAAAAGGGTATAGTTGAATTATTCTTTGTCAGAACTGAATACCAGTTAGCTGACCTGTTTACTAAAGCCTTACCCGAAGATAGGTTTAAGTATCTCATCAGACGACTTGGTATGAGATGTTTGACTCCAGATGAACAGGAAGTTCTTGCAATCGAATCTGCTTGATATCTATTAAACATCGACTTGTAAATAATTATTAAAAACAAAATACAAAAATATAAAACTAAGAAAAAGAAAATACAAAAATATAAAATCTAGAAAAACAAAATATAAAATCAGAAAATTTCCAAATACCAAAAAGAATCTTCTCGACATGTCTCTTGGAATCGATAACATTTACGTACCTAGAAATGTCCGTTAACATTGACACGGGTGTGTAAATGAAGTTCAAGAAAGAGTTCAAACGTTTCAAAACATGTCATTTCTAATTTTCTTGATGACTTATGTACATTTCAGTGCATAACTCAGACCTCAATGTAAGGAAAGTGTATATTTAAAGATAACTTATCCTATCAACGAGAAAATCAATTTTCTCAGGTCGTGGGCAACCTTACAAATCATTCAATGGTTTGAGCTCATGACAATGGCTTGTATATGAAAAACCACATGATTGAAGCATTATAAAGCTAATGGATAGGGTTTCTCAAAATCGTTGAACATAATTTTTCAAGAAAACTTTAAATGTCAAATCATTTGCATAACAAGTGATATCTTTCAAAATTATGTGTTCAACACTCCCTCCTCACATACTTTTCCAAAATTGTGGTATCAATTTTCTTAAAAATGTCATATTTATATGGATCAATTTTTGAGGGGGAGCTTTTAAAAACCAAAGCCATTAATGTCTTTTGGGTACATCTCATAAATGTCAATTTTATGTATCCAAAAACATTTCATGAAACTAAAATGTGGAAATTATAATGTCAATTAATAATATACGTTGTTTACTAAGGCATCTCACTCCGTCTTCAACATTTTTGTGGTGTCATATCATTTTTTCCTTGTTTAACAACCCGAATTCAAAATCAATATTTAAACCGAGCTTTAATTTTTAATTTAAACTTCTATGAAAATTATTAATTTTGCTTTTAGTCATTTTAACGGAAATTTTCGTTTCTAACTATTTCCGCATCATGCTTTGGATATTTATCCGTTAAATCATTTAAGAAATCAACAATTTCATATTTTAACTTTGAGATATTATTTACTTTTATTTTAGTACTTTTCGACTTTTATTCGCGTTTGGCCGAACCCGCGTCAAAATAGTGTTTTTAAAATTTTTAATATTTTAACTACGTGTTTTGAAAAAGAAAACAAATACTGTGGTATAAAATTTCGCGTTTTCGAGGACAATATTGAATCTCGACTTAATTTCTATTTTTACTTTTGAGTAAAATTTCAAGTTTTTGACTTTTTGTCGATTTAGTAAAAATCGCCGTTTTAATAATTCGCGAGCCGTGCTTAGGGTCGTTATTCGTTTAAATATTCTAAGAAGTTAAAAATTCAATATTTTTGCCTCGTTGGCTCGAAAATTTTTATTTTTATAATCCTTGCTTGTTCCCGCGTTCTAGCCGAAATCATTGTTAAAATTTTTGGCTTATGCCTACTGTTATTATTTGATATTTGGAAATTAGACACTTAGGGCTTGATGTGGTGAGTTGGAAGCTCAACCAATTCCTCCGGATGAAGGAGTTATGGTCAATTTACGATCATAGATCCAATCTGGACTTTCGAATATAAAACGTGTTAATCTCTAGGTTTTTGAACAAAAAGTTTAGGTTTTAAAGCTTGGATCAATGCTAGATATCTTATAGAAGCTCCAGAACTTGGCCTCACATTCATTGCTATTTTAGTTTAGGATTTATGACTAAAACAGCAAAACCAAGAAATTCAGTTAAAAATCTGGTTTGACCTTCGGTTAGTAAAAATCTGGTTTGACCTTCGGTTAGTAAAACTTGATTGGATTAATGTTTTGAAAACTAGATTCATGTGGTTTTCCAGGGGTGAAAACCTCACCTTTATATCTTTTATAAAATGAGAGATATGGTCCGGTGATCATGGCTAAATTCTGCAAGCGGTAGTTTTCTGTTTTGAGTTAGCGATAGTAAATTGCCCTTTTCTAAAAATTGGTAAACAATTGGAATACGAGGCTTGATGTTCTGGAAAATAGACTTCAAGGCATTTCCAGGGGTGAAAGCCTCATGTCTATATCTTTTATGGTTTAGGATTTATGCTCTCTTGAAAATGACTAAAATCAGAAAATTAACTTTTACGTCTAGGATTAGAAAAATGAAAAGTAAGACCACATCCGATTGAGATAGGAATTAAGGGGCGAGACTTAGTAGATGTTTATTTTAGTTTGACCTCAGGTTAGACATCATTTTACTTTATAAAAACACTTTGGTTTAGTCTTGGTGCAATATTGTTTATGTTTCGAATTTTATTAGCTAGTATTGTATAACTATTCTATTATAATGATATTATATATCATTCTAAGTCGCGACTTGCTTTATAGGCCTCGACTAATATTTGGAGTCATATTCTCATTGTTGGTTTCTCTTCGATCATCCACTTACGATGAGTTCATAGCCACATCTTTTCTTTAATGGTTTTCATAACTATTTTCGGGGTGAGAATACATGCTCGTTTTACCAAATAACTTATTGAATCCAATTTCATAAGCGTTACATGAATGTTTTTACTAAGGACTTTACTTGCTCTTCACATGATTTCTAATACATGGTTATATACCATTGAATTTATTTAAGATTGAATTGCTTACTAAATGATTTGAGATCATTGTTTATCTATTTACAAAACTGTGAGTTTTTGAACATATTACTTGTTTTAAATTAGACACAAGTGCTTGAAGGGTATGCTTGACCCGATTATGAGTTTATCTGCATGAGTACCTATTGCAAAAAGGCCCCGAATTTCATGCACTGTTAATTACCTATGATGGGTGAACGCTAGTACATTAAGTAGATCTATTGGGCCGTGACTGCCCTGTCTGGGGTTGTGACATCCATGGCGCGATCACCCCTAAAGGACATTTTGTATTGAGAATTTCTTAAGGTATATTGCAATATTACCTTGTTGAGGGGCAAATTATATGCATATTTTATATGCTTGGTTAACGTTTCAGTGGCATGAGCTTAATGCGATAATATATTAATTCATTTACTTGACATTGCATTCGTTGCACTGTCGCTGGCTGATCTTAAACCTTGTGGTCCATTATTAAACATTACTTGATTTATTGAATCACTAATTGAATTTCGAAAATAATTCTTTGAAATGTGGTAACGCTACTTTTTTTTACTGAATACTTATTGATTTATTTTAATGCTGCTTTTACTTAAACCTATGAATTCACCAACATTATTGTTGACGTTTTGCATTATTTTCTCAGGTTATTATTTTGCTAGCTGAGCATTGGGAGCATTCGAGACGCGTGGATATCAACAAAACTCAAGGACTCAGTTTTCTTCACATTCGATAACTATTTTTCCTTAAATATACAAAATGAGTCACGATTGAAATCTTATAATCTTGTTAAATTATAAATTATTGGGACCTAAATTTACTCTGATATTTATTAAATCGAATGTGGCATTTTATTAAACATCTCTTTTGAGGTCGTTTTTTGTAACTTTTGTGTATGAACTATGAAGTAGCACCCCAAAGTGGTATTCCGCTGCGTTGTGATTTTATGGGGGTGTTACAGAGTGGTATCAGAGCACTCGTTATAGCGAACTAGGTCGTTTTCGAAACACTAAACTATAATCGTTTTTCAATTTTTTTTTAAAGAGTCCTCCACCATTGTCTGATATCCGCGCGCGCTTGCTCTCAGGTAACTTATATTCTCCCTTTTGCATCCTTATTGTTATTATATTATTAATTAGTATATAATATTTGGTTATGATTTTGCTCTCCTACGTCTATCTTATGACGTCATACTATCTGCCTTATATCGGTCGGTTATATATTGACCACCCCGATTATCGCGTACTTCCTGTTTTCTTATTTTCTCCCTCGAACGTTAATAAGAGTACTATATCAGGATACCCGTACATATGTAAGCTATTTTATTTTTAAATTCTTAGTTTTATCTTCGGGATTACCGCCATCCATATATAAAATAGTAATTCATTTAAGTGTTGACTATTTTTGGTCGCTTTCGCCTACTTTTGGAAATTTTTGGGTAAAGTTTATGTGATGTTGAATAATTTTTAACTTGAGGCCTGGAACCATAGTACATCGTGGGGTAGGTCAATATACAAGGTGTATGTGGGGCTTTGGATAGAGCCGTAACCATTTCGAATGAATGAATTACGACTAAAACGACTAAACTAATCATAAATTGTGCCTATATTTTCGAAATGAGTTTGAGACTAATATTTTCATATTAAGTCCCCATTCTCTAATTAAAACCTGTAGGATTTAGATAAACTTAAATATGGGCTTTCGTTTTGGGCCAAACAGAGTTGTAAAATAGGAATTATGCTAAAAACGATATAACAAGAAAACGTTTTAAATAATCAGATTTGGCACATGATGATAAAATGATAACTTCACTTAGGATCTTAACACTTTGAGTATTTATCTTGTAATCTCAGTAAACTAGAGTCTCACATCTTGTTTAAGGCGAAAACCATTCATTTATACCTATTTCGAATTTTGAAATATAGGTCCATTAAGTCAGATTGCAAAGGGTAGAAATTTTTATGTAATGATAATTACCTACATATGTGTATAGTACCATGGTATGTCTTAATAAGTTCTTTTTCTTTGATATTTTATGAGCGATGCAGTGATCTCCGAAACATTAACGTGACTTTATTTTATTTCCTTTTTTATAATATTGACATTCGGTGTACTTTGTCAATTCCACTAGTTATTTTTATTGTTCGGCTCCGAGTCCGAACACCCTTCTTATGCTTTTGAATCGCATATGTTGTGTTTGTAATCCATTGTTTTGAAATCTTCCAATTGATGGAAGTACGGCTTTATCTTGTCACCTCGGATCGTGCCGTCTTTTGGCACTTACCTTTGGAACATGATGGACTAACGTCTCATTACTCTTCTTGTTACCTCTTATGATTTTGAAGAATTATGCCGTCAAGTAGACACTCCTTTTTACTTATTGTAACATTGTTTTGATATTGTGTTTTGTGTCGGCCATGCTTAAGTAGGATGATTTATAATCGTCTTATTGAAATGAATTAGGACGCTTCTTCATTTGAATAAGGAAATTATAAACCACCGAACCATAAGTTCATAATTCATCACTTATATGGATTGGGACGCCTCTTTATGTAAGTGACGAATTGTGAATGAGTGGGCTTATGTGTATCCGGCATAGCGTGCGTTCGTTTGTACGAATCATTCTTTGGGCTATGAACTTCTTTCGACTCGTGATTTGTTATATGGGTTTTTCCGAATGTGTATCGACCGCCGCGAACTTGATAATCTAATGGTAATGAACCATTAATCGCTTCCAAGAATTGACGACTTGTTAAATTCCTCGTTTCTAATGCCTTTTTCTTCGAGTCATATATCTTACCCTTCCTTTTTAAGGATTCTCGCGACATTCAATCCGTTCGCTTATGCACGTTGCATATATTTGATGTTTTGACTTTTTCTCATTTAGTTTCTGTTAGAAACCTCGACGACGACCTGAGTATACCCGCAACTCTTCTTGAGCAAGTGTAAAGCGAATAGGAGAAATCGAGCGCCGGGACGTCGCTCCCTTAAGGAGGGGAGAATGTAAAACCCCGTATTTAAGATCACTACTTATTCTGAATTAATAATTATTCCTTAAATTTTAAATAATTCATTTTATTATTTTAGTCGATTTTTATTGAAATCGTCAATTTTAAAACCCTCGCGAATCTTACAATTTAAATTATCCGTTTTTATCAATCGAGAAACCAATGACTCCGTATACGGGCCTTGAGTGCCAAATTATTTTTATTTTTGTATTTTACATTTTCCTCGTGTTTTATATTGCACCTAGACGAAAATTACGATTTAGGAAAAAGTGTCGGACTAAGAAAGGTTATTAGGCCCGAGAATTATAGGTATTGCTAGTTAGGCAAAATGGGCCAAAGCCCACCTTCTTTCCCCCTTGTTGTGCGTCGGCAAACCCAAACACACACCCCTTATATGTAATTTTTTTTAAACTTTTTGTCGTTTGTAAAATTCGACCGTTTTAATAATTCGCGAGCCGTGCTTAGGGTCGTTATCCGTTTAAATATTCTAAGAAGTTAAAAATTCAATATTTTTGCCTCGTTGGCTCGAAATTTTTATTTTTATAATCCTTGCTTCATCCCCGCTGTTCTAGCCGAAAATCTGTTAAAAACATTTCTTTGTATAAACATTAGTTACCTTAAAACTCTTACTTGTACAAAATAATACATCAAATTTTAACAAAAAAAAAATATATAAGCTTGGCCCAATCCCCTCCCCTTGCCGCCCCCTATAGCCCAATCCACACCAACACAAATTTTGATTCCAGGAACTTGACTTGACTAGTTTACATGTCCAATTTAGTATAAAAGCCCATCTCACTCATAAAACCCACACACAGTTCGACATCAACTAGAAAGAAAAAAATATCCCTGCTCCCTCCCTCTCCTTGCTACTGTCGAACCAACAACAACAACAATCCACCATTAACATTTTTTTTCTCCCAAATCACTTCTACATACTCCTAAAACATCCATAAATTAACCCTTGTTCATCCTTTGCTCATAAAAACCTCCATGCAACAAGTTTAGGAAAATCAATTATTTTTCAAGATTCAAGATGTTGAGGTTTGATCTAATTATTGGGTTCAAGATGACTTAAAAGGTGTTATTGGGTGATTGTCGCAAGATTAGGGTTATAAAAAGTTTAGGGTTTGCTTGTTTGGTTTGGTTGGAGCCGTGGCTAACACACACCCATATAGGGTTTTGTGTTCTTGATCATTCCCTTGTCTTCATAGCATTGTAAGCCCCTTATAATTTTTAGTTATTATACTTTTTGTACTTGTTTTGCATGTTTTGGGAATTTGAGTTTTTGATGCGACTATTCTGTCAGCCTAGGTTTGTTAGGATTATTGGGTTTGATCATGTTATTGAAGGGTTTATTTTGATAATTGTGGATTGATTGTGGATATTCTATTGAGGTTGTGGTGGTGAAAATAAGGATTTGAGCAGTAGTTAAAATAGGCGTAATAGGATATTGTTTATGGACTGATTTTTGGGACAGAAATCAGCCTTGTCGTGCTTGTATCCCCAATTTTTTGGCTTATGCTTATTGTTATTTTTGATATTTGGAACTTTAGACCTTAGGGCCTTGATGTGGTGAGTTGGAAGCTCACATTTCTCTGGATGAAGGAGTTATGGGGTCAATTTACATTCATAGATCCATTCTGGACTTGTTCGAATTAAAAACGTGTTAATCTCCATGTTTTTGAACTTCAAGTTTGGTTTTAATCTTGGGTCAATGCTAGACATCTTATAGAAGCTCCATCACTTGGCCTCACATTCATTTCTATTTTAGTTTAGGACTTATGACTAAAACGCCAAAACCAAGAAATTCAGTTAAAAATATGGTTTGACATTCGGTTTAGTAAAAGTGATTTCATGTTGATGGTAAATGAGTTGAAATGATTGGCTTAATGTTTTGACAACTTGATTCATGTTGTCTTTACTAGGGGTGATAACCTCACCTTTATATCGTTTTATTTAATGTGAGATATGGATCGCGTGATAATGGCTAAATTCTGCAAATACGGTAGTTTTCTGTTTTGGTTAACGATAGTAACATTAGTCCTTTTCTAAATATTGGCAACAATTGGAATAGGAGGCTTGATGTTCTGGAAAGTAGACTTCAAGGCCTTTCCAGGGGTGAAAGCCTCATGTCTATATCTTTTATGGTTTAGGATTTATGCTCTCTTGAAAATGACTAAAATCAGAAAATTGACTTTTACGTCTAGGATTGGAAAAATGAAAAGTAAGACCACATCCGATTGAGATAGGAATTAAGGGACGAGACTTAGTAGATGTTTATTTTAGTTTGACCTCAGGTTAGACATCATTATACTTTATAAAAACACTTTGGTTTAGTCTTGGTGCAATATTGTTTATGTTTCGAATTTTATTAGCTAGTATTGTATAACTATTCTATTATAATGATATTATATATCATTCTAAGTCGCGACTTGCTTTATAGGTCTCGACTAATATTTGGAGTCATCTTCTCATTGTTGGTTTCTCTTCGATCATCCACTTACGGTGAGTTCATAGCCCCATCTTTTCTTCTTTAATGGTTTGTATTGAGAAATTCTTAAGGTATATTGCAATATTACCTAGTTGAGGGGCAAATGATATGCATATTTTATATGTTTGTGTTGGAACAAATTACAAACGACTAAGTGTCGTTTCTGCTGTTAGACATATTCGTTTCTGCTGATAGCACTAAGTCATTCCTGCTGACAGTTTAAATAGCATTCCTGCTGATTATGTTTCTGCTGGTCTTGTTCTCGTTCCTGCTGACAGAGATAGAATCTGCTGATTGTTATTTATAGACGTAATTAATGTAATTAAGGAATTATAATTATAGTATTATCTCATTCTAAGTGTCGTTTCTGCTGTTAGACATATTCGTTTCTGCTGATAGCACTAAGTTATTCCTGCTGACAGTTTAAATAGCATTCCTGCTGATTATGTTTCTGCTGCTTGTTGTACTGCTGCTGGTTACTTTGCATACTGCTGCTGCTTTGTTCCTGCTGCTCTTCAATCCTCTTGCCTCAAGAAGATCTATCTAGAAACTTGGAATTAACGGAGTCAACACCAAGTTTAGGGGAGGATTGTTGGAACAAATTACAAACGACTAAGTGTCGTTTCTGCTGTTAGACATATTCGTTTCTGCTGATAGCACTAAGTCATTCCTGCTGACAGTTTAAATAGCATTCCTGCTGATTATGTTTCTGCTGGTCTTGTTCTCGTTCCTGCTGACAGAGATAGAATCTGCTGATTGTTATTTATAGACGTAATTAATGTAATTAAGGAATTATATTTATAGTATTATCTCATTAATATAGGAATGAGATAAATTAGGAAGTGATTGATATTGATGTATATCTCTTACGAGATTTTAGTTTTCTTGTTGACTAATTTAGGGTTTCTTCTCTATAAAAGAAACCTTTAGCATTAGGGTTGGAAACCGATTGTAAAAACACAAAATCAATTTATTATCAATAGAGAGATCCATAGAGGATCGTTATTCATAGTATTCTTCTTTATTGAATCGTTTAGTTTCCGCCTAAACATTTGATAGAGTCTCTCACGTATGTGCTTGTGATTACATAAGTACTATACATTCTCAAAGGCTAGAAGATCTATCTAGTTCTAGATCCTAACAGAATCCTAGATGACTCAACTAATCAAGTCGAGATAATTACGCACATTCCTAATTCAATACCGTTCAACTTAAGGCGTTGGCTATGTTGGTTGTCCCTCCAGTAATGGGAGCAGACGTCACCATTTTGCTAGAGTTTCCAATCAATTCGCCACTCTTTACGCCCTTGAGTCGACACGTCACGGAGTAAGGGTCTCTACACCTGATCGTGGGTCAAGTATCGTATAGTGTCTTATCCTAATCCTTGACGATTAAGGAATATTACAAACTACACTATCACTGCTTTCCTTTTCAGGGAAAGAAGTCTTCTTCACGGCCATCAGTTGATACATTGTTGGCAACACACGTCTAATGCAGGAGAAGTCTTCTCCATTTCTCACCTTCAACCTTGGGACTAACCATCTCAGCTTCCACCTACCTTAAGAATCTTGCAACTCCAAGAAAATCCCTTCTTAGTGTTGGTATCAGGTTTACACCCTTGATAGCTCACTTCTACCATTGCTCACTAGCATACCGACCACACTTGGTCTTGACACGACTCCATAACAATCGCCGATCTACATTGCCATGAACTAGATTTCACTCCTTTCTAGACACACTCGTTCTGAACAATACCGTAAGTATTTCTCCTTCGGGATGACTCGGTCATAACGACTCGCATAAGACTCTCTCCACGCAGTCAATAGGAGTAGGGTTACTTCCATAAGAATCCGTAGCAGGGGTAAAATTATTTTCTCCTTCTGAAAGCTTGACCCAAACATTTATCCCAATTATCAAGCGTTTTAAGTGTGATGATTTACCCGACATAGCATGGTTCTTCCTAAATTATGCATAGTTGATCAGGTTATGCATAATTGAGGACCAAACAACATCATGTCCATCCTCGTCAAAACGTTTCTTTTTCATACGCTACATGCGTAAGTTATCTCAAAAAAGAGTAAAAATCTAATTATTTCGAAAGAAAGAAAAGAAGATAACATCATTCCATCCTCCATTCTCATTATTTACAATTTTTTTTGAAAAGAAGATTTATTTGACACCGCAAGGTCAGTTTATGAAATTTTAAAAACACATTTTCTATTGTTTACATAAACAATTTATACAATAAAATCAGTACAATTCATGCAACGACATTTGTTCAACACACAAATTCGCTATTGCGATCCGTAGTTTTAAAATCATCAATCTTCAAAACATCAGTTTGGTCATTGGTCACAGCAAGTTTCAAAAATAATATCCACTCATGTATAATGTAAGTAAGTACCATACACGTGCGGGTCAAATCAATCTCACACAAGTTGAGTGCCTCGGGGTAACCACGACCTCCAAGCTTCACTCATAGTACAACCTATATAATGAAACCTCCTCCTAACTCATAACTGAGAAAAATTACAACAATCGTAATAACAACACCGAAAATAACATACATACATACCAATTTTCCCCAAAAAGGGATACATCATTGGCTTTCAAAGCCAGTACATCCAACCGTAACAGTTCTAAGTTTCCAATACATAACTAAATATACATGAACTCTCCTAGAGTTTTAAATCAAAAGTAATAGCTAAAGATTGCACAATCACCATGCCGGTGATAAGATAAAACTCTGAGGCAACAATAACCTCAATCCGATAAACCTAAATCTTGAAATCCTCCTACTTACTAGTCTGTGGATGATAAAGGTATGAGGTTTTCGCCTAAGGAAAGCATTTCGAATATATTTTCCAGAAACGTAGGGCCCACTGCCTAGAAAGTTTCAGAACCAAGGTGAAATTATCATTTTGCCCTTATCTATCAAGGCTGCCATTATCCAGAATTTAATTGCTCCACTAAATTAAGTGTATCTCCTAAACCGTGTGTCCACAAAAGCTGAAACGACCGCTCAAATCTAAGTTTTTTCAATATCTAGAACTTACTGTTTTACATATTTAGGTGTTGCTATATAAGTTTTTGAACTTATTACTCATTCAAATTCTGGTCTCAATTTTTGACTAGTTTTTCCATTTCGGCGATATCTCATTCGTCGGACGTCGATATGACTCCATCCGAACTCCTACATGTACCTAAGAGGTTTCTCTAACTCCTAGTCTATATTTCCAGGTCTTTATAGACCAAAATTATTTTGAAACGTATCCAACAAGCTGCTATCCCAAAGCAGTCCCCAAGGAAATTTTGACAAATTTTTGTAGTTTACGAAAATGAGCGAAATTTAAATTTATTGATGCTTTTGATGTGAAACCAATTGGAGGTGATAGCCCTAATATTCTTGTAGAGGTACCCAAATTTTCTTTTGAAAAGTTATTACAAAAATATGGAGTTATACTCCTTTTCCCAATGGTATATCAGATTTGACTAGTTTTAGAAAAACGACGATATCTCACTTATCCGGAAGAGATAAATTCTATCCAACTCATCACATGTACCTTAAACTTGTACCATGACTGGTGAAATTTACACTGTATATATATAATATATAATAAAATATAAAATATATAAATAAGTATAAAAATCAACAAGAGCAATAAAACCGAGAAGTAGAATCCATTTTCAAAATCCAACCAACACCATCTTAATTCTCCTATCGCCCCAATACAAGCCATAACCCATGACCTTAACACTTCTTCTAACACAAAAATTCTTAGATTTTCGATTCAAACATTCATGACTTATTTAAGTAGAAAGTCGATAGTAAGTATCGGAACACAAGCAGCCAAACTTTATTCGAAAGTTCCAAAAATAGCGTTTCCAAATATATAAAACGTTTCGCGTGAATAAAGTTAATTAGTAATTTTCCAAAACAATGAAGGGTTCATGGGATAACATATAAAAGTGCCACTCCCATCAACCAGAAATATTTGGAAAAACAATTAGGTTACGAAAAACATTTGCGATTCAAAAGCAGTGGGGGTGGGAAAATATTCGAATCGGGGTCCAGGATTATGGTGTCGAAAATAAATCACCCAAAATGAGATCGACAAATCTACGGACGTAATCAACATCATCAAAGATGAAAAGTAAAGTGCGAAAAAAGTTTCAAAAAGATAATCGTTATAACAACGATTGTTTTATCATGTATCAAAATGTTTTTATCATATCGCATGAAATGTTTAAAGAAATTAAAACTTCGCAAAAAAAAAAAAACGAATATCAAGCTATATATAATCGTTCACATTAGAACGGATTGCGTATATATATATATATATATATATATATAAATATATATATATATATTATATATATATATATTTTACATATGATATATATATATACATATATTATAATATAATATATATTATTATATACCTATGATATTATATATACATATATATATATATTACATTATATATTTATAATACATATAATTATTTATATATATAAGTATATAATTATTACTTATACCAAGTTGTCTCTACTTGTCTACGCACCATAATATGCAATCAAAATATACACATAAGGCAATAAGGGTTCGGGAACCAACACGCGCGAGCGGTATGGACCAACGGTAAATAGACGCGTTAATAAATTTTCGAAAATAAAGTTATAGTCAGGCATAAAAAAGAAATAGTTCGCTTTAATCAGTGCTCTTGATACACTCTGTAACTCCCCAATACTTTGATTTGCACGCGGAACACAACAATTGGGGTGCTACTTCATGATATGTGCACACGAGTCCCAGTAAACATTCAAAGATACGTTTATAAAACACAATTTATTTTATTAGAAAGATCAGAGTTATATAGGTCCCAATACCAACGTAGAAATTCATTAATATGATAAAACTTTTAAATACGAGAACGTACTCGAAAGAATCGCTAAAACCGGAGTTAAAACGAATAAGTTACGACATTTACGAGATTTACAATAACTAAACCTATAAAAATAAATATGCAGCTATTGTGAACAGTAAAATCACTATTCATTAGAAAAACTAAAATTTTGAAAATGTTATATTTTGATAAATCATCTTAATACGAAGGCGTGGACGTAAGAAATGAAAGAAACGGACTTAAAACGAGAAAGTTACGCCAGTTTTACTAAAGTATACTTATAAACGTTTTTACTTTATAAATATGATTTCACTAAAACGATTAGATGGTGATGTAGCTATATAGAATTATATGTGGTATTAGTTAATCAAAGTACTATATTAATAGGGAGTTTCATAATGAGGCCTCTTCGGGGTGGCGTATCGACGAGTTGTTGGATTTACGATTTAAAGTGTCCTAGCTCCTCATACGTCACTACATGACCTCTTAATTATGATAGCCCGAACGATAGTATGATGAGCTATACGACCTATAAATAATCAAAGTGTTTAGTACTTATACGACCTATATTGGATTAGGTTGCCTTTGGACTACTGAATGTGTTTCAGAGTCTACTATTACTTCGATCTTGTGGTCCACCCTTTTTACCGATAAACCTATGATTTCACTCAACCTTTGTGTTGACTTTTAGCATGTAATTTCAGGTCCTAGGGTATGAAGATCGGAGGGGAGCCGTGGCGGATATCAATGAAGACGGATTCTGTGTTTTATCTATATTCAATGCAACTTTTATTATCTTTAAAAACTTAAGTCATCTTTTGGGTATTATGAAGCTTTTGTTTAATTAAATATGTACTTGAAATGTTTATTACTCTTTTAAAACATATGGGACCTAATGTATGAACTCTGATATTTTGCTATGGCATCGAATGAAATCTTATCTTAAAACGTCCATTTAAGGTCGTTTCCTATATCTTGATTGTTGTACTTTGACGTAGCACCCCATTGTTACCATTCCCCTGCTACCTGATTTTGGGGGTGTTACAATACCAAAGTATCAGGTTCCCGTATGCTTGCTGTTCTTTGGACCAGATGTCCATAGACTAACACACTAATATTATTGCTACTACTAGAATGGTAAAGAGTGAGTCAGAACAGTTACTATCTGCTGACTATACCGTATAATTCGTGTTCAGCATAAACTATGTCCAGATGCTTCATTAGGCTCACTTGCAAACATAGGGTCGACCTCTTAATACAATTAAGTACCGTAGAAGTCTATGGCAAAAAATATTTGAAAAATAGTCGAAGTGTGATAAAATCGTTTGAACCCAACAAAAGTTTTGCAAAAGACTACCTAACTCAGGTAAAAACTTAGCATAAACCATTGTCAAGTTTCCTTAAAATCATATGATGGAAAATGCTTTGATGATTTCTTAAAAACGAAAGAAACTAAGAAGCTTAACCTGCTAAAAAGCGTTTAATAGATCAACACTCAACAGCTCTATCAAATTTTAGAAAGATATCCCGAGGGATATGAGATGATACATTCCCATGCAATTTCTGCTATCCAATCACATATATGAAACCAAGATCATGAAGCAAAAGATTCTTTGTAGATTATCAAGATACTTGTGTATAACACAAAAGTTTTGGTATCTTGACATTTTAGAATATATTAATCTTTTTGCTCCCCCTACACATGTGCATCGATATTCGAAAGTTGTTTTGCACATGCAAGGTTCAAGCTATCACATATAAACAATTAAATCATTAGTTATCAATATTTTTAAGTCACATTTTCTCCCCCGATCAAAAGTATGCAACTTTTGTATGGTTTTGATCAATAATGGACTTAAAATAAATTTAAGCTCTCCATCAATCAATGAAGATATAGATATACTACTTTAACGCACAGATATTCAATAAATATTGAAACGAAACCTAAAATATACGTAGACGAGAGTGATAAATCAATCTGTCTGAAGAAGCAGCCTGTAGTTCGTTCCAATCGCTCAGCAACAGAATCAGCAACAGCTTTTCTCACATCTTAGATTAGATATTTCTCATGTAAGAAGAATGAATGAGTCCAAAAATCCTCTGTGAGCATTTCTTGAAAGACTATTAGTAGCACTGATTCTCCCCCTCAAACATTAACCCGTTTTCTATTTAAAGAGTGGTAGTCATTGTTTGAGCTGTAGGTGTTGTTAGAGTAGTTACAAGCCCAGAACTAATTCGTCCTGACTATAAGTTATTAATCTTGGGTCCTACGCCATTGTGTCCAGGAGCCATTAAGTTAGGTCCGAGTCCTGTATTGGCTTGTACAAAAGTCATTGCTTGTTCATCATATCAGAATTCCTTGAAGCCCTGGTTTATGAGATATCAATCTTTTCAGCAACCAAACTCTGAGTCCTTCCTTTTTACGATTGAAAGATGTACCTGCACTTAAGTTAGGAGTACATACACTGACATTAAGAGTTTGTTTGTATTCATATTGGTTAGTGATATCTTTGTCTGGACCATTTGTGGATTTACTGTCAACCTTGGTTATGCTAGATGTGAATATCTTTCCAGTAGGAACCCATCTAAGACCAATTGTCTTGAAAATTTTACCCGTTGGTTTCCACCTAAGACAAGATCTAGGAGTCATTGTTTTCTCATGCACAACGGAAGTCTTTTTGATTGAAAACCTATGTCCTTTTGAGATCTGTCTTTCTGGTTTCTTTACAACACTTATTTGCTCTACGGGTTTGTTTTTGTTCGTTGTCTTATTGGATGGAACCTTAGCACGTGAGTTGACTTCATTTAGGAATTTTGTTACACAATGATCATGATTTGCATTAAAGACACATTTCTGACATGTAGAGCAAACAAAATGTTTGGAGTCAAAAAAATTTCTAGAATTCCTAGAGTGTTCTGCTATGGGCACAGTCTTTGTCATTACGTAACTAGTCTTAGATGCAGGCCATTTCCTAGACTTTTGGTTATTGATCCTAGGTTTTGGTTTGCTACCATTAGCTGTGCTTTGGGATCTAGCAGAAGGTATCACACTAGTTTTGGAATTCCTGCCTATTTCATGTGTCTGTTTCTTAGCTTTCTCTAGGTAGTGATTATGAACCATGTCATTTGAGCTATACCTAGATGAGCCAGGTGTAATCATGTGATGAGGTTTTACAGAGGTAACTTCTCTTTCCTTAGGCAAAGGAGTATTAGCTTCCCTATTGTTTCTTTTCTAAGGAGGGATATACTTGGACGTCATGGCATACAAGCTAGGAGCAAGTACTTTGGGTTTCTCAGGGACAGCTGCTCTACTACTTATATTACTATTACTTTCTGCCTTAGATTGATACAAATCTTGATAACACTTTTTAATGGAAACATTTTCATCCCTAAGGCTATCATTCTTAATCCTAACAACAGTGAGTTCCTCTTTTAACTGAGTATTTTTAGTTTCTAGGGCTTGAAATTCTAGAGTACTCAGATTGGAGTCGGCACTAACTTCTTTCATGTTACCGATTTGAGCCTTTAACTTCCTGATTAACTCATCTTTCCCTTGAAGCTGATCTTTCAACTTGTTGATTTCAAAAAATACATTAAGTTCAGGTGAGCTTGAATTATTACAAACCTGTGGATTTTCAAAACATTCTTTGTACTTTTGAAATTTAAGCTCGAGTTCCTGATATTTCGTTTCAATGAAAGAACATCGTTTTTCTTTTTCAACAAGTAGTTGTTTCATCTTTAAAATCTCAGCTTCAAGTTCCAGATTTCTGGAGTGTTCCTTAACGCAATTAGATCTAGGTTCAACGCTCATAGGCACAACAATATCGGAAGTAAGCACAACAGAACAAATATCTTTAGACACAGATTCAGCTAGCAAACACTCATTTTGAATCAGGAGATTTTTATTCTCTATTTCCAAACTCTTCTTATCAATAACACATTGATCATACTCTTTGTCCAGCTCATCAAAGATTTTCATGTATTCAGATACTTCTTTGAAAAGATTATCTTCTATACCTTTAACATGCGTTTTGAGTTTTTCATAAAAAGGAATTATTTCTTCTACAAAGCACTTTTTGGTATGTTCAAAAGTCAAAATGCACACTCCCAAATTTGTTATATATGGGGTGTCGTTCTGTCTTTTGACAAACCTTGTCAACTCTGGAAAACATGCTTTTAACATTTTTAACTGAGTGTAAACTTGACTCTTGGCTGGACGAGTACGAACAAAGTTAGTTACAGGTTTAGTCTGGTTACAATTATAACTAGCAACTTCATTAGCTGGTAACCAATAAACCTGTTCTCTAGACAACTGCTTTTGAGGCACAAAGGTATCATACATACTATTTAACTTAGCATAATTTATAGGCTTAGATGACACTTTGCACAACGAGTCTTTCATCCTTTCTAACATCTTAGTTCTACTAACTTTAGCTTGAACTAAGGTCTCTTCACTATCATATACCCTTAGGGGGGGTATGTACAAGATCTACAATTATGTCACCAAGATACAGGGCTGGGCGACACAGCTGAGCTGATTTGAGATACAGTGGATTACGATGACCAAGAGCAGATTTGTGTAAGTCCTTTGTGGAAAAAGTTGGTCGTTTAGATAACATAGGAACAGTTTGTACAGGTTGACCATACGATTGCAAAAGTTCCATGACAACTTTGTTAGTATTTCTTAACCAAACTAATTCCTCTAGATAACTTTCCTTAAGAGCATTTTTATCTGCTTTCAACTTTTCACTTTCTGTTTTTAAAGACTTGTTTGACTCAACATGTTGTAAAAGTTGTTGTTTTAAAGACATAAGTTGTTCTTCAAGGTCAGCATTACGTTTGTTACGTTCAAAAACCAGTTGTTCTAAATCATTTTTAACCTTACTTTGTTCTAGATTTTGAACCTGTATTTTGTATCTCTCAAGCTCAGGTTTTAAGGAATCATTAGCAAAGCTTTGTTCCTCATTAGTTTTAATGTGGCCCTCTAGTTATGACCTCAAATCATCTAGAATAGTAATCACAAATATTTCACCAGGTACGACAGAAGATACATTAGTTGGAACACTTTCAACTTCGTTGTTTAATTAGTATTGTTGATATGGAATGGTGTTATCATGATCATCGATAACCGAATCAACATCAGAGTCTAGTTGTTCTTCCCCATGTATCTCTTGTGATACCTGAAGATTCATATTAGCAAGGAAGTAATTATCATAATTGTGTACCTCTAAATGAAAGTCAGTATCATTACTGGTTCCCTATCCAGTAGATGGACCAGTCTGCATCAGATTAGCCATGAATGCTGCCGCTGCATGAGGTGCTTCATCGACATCAGAATCGTATGCATCCTCATGGCTTACTTCAAATGCCGTAGTGGTAGTGATGGCCAATGGTTCAGCATAAGATGCTGTACACTCCACATCTGCCAGAAAAGCTTCAGCCTCTGCATCCAAAATAGCGCCTTTCTCTTTAGCTTCCATAAGCAATGCCTTGTCTTTGAACCACTGTGAGTCCTTTGCTCGTTTCTTCTCCTTGCATTCCTTTGCCATATGTCCTTGACCAAGGCAGTTGTAACATGTTACCACCTTTCCTTGAGATCCAGTGGCAGCATGTTTTCCTTTATTACCTGGAGCCCTTCGTTGAACACTCTCTGTTGTAATCTGACCAGCTTAAATCGTAGCTTGGGTCATTGGATTAGTAAAAGTTCTTAGCTGGTTGTTGGTAGGAGGAAACTGTTTCTGAAACCCACTAAGTAAGTTCAGAATCGGGTTCATCGTTGCCAGCATGGCATCATTGGTTGACTGAGGAGCTTGTTGTGGAGCAGATGAATACTGAGGTGGTAGAGGAACATATTGTGAAGGTGAAGAGGTTGATTGTGTTGCCTTAGCTATGTAAGCAAGTGGATCAGCATTCCCTGAAGTTTGGTTCATCTTGCTAAGAGTCTTCAAGGCATGTTGTTCATAGCTCTTCAAGTGAGTGTATAGATCAACATAGCTCACAATTGATATGTCCTTGCTGTTCTTCACAATAGTAACATACTTGCCCCAATATGAAGGTAAGTTATTGACAAACTTGGTATTCCTCTAATGAACTAGGATTTCTATTTTAGTGATCTTCATGTCATTAATCAGCTTGTGGAACTGAACAAAGTAGTCGTGAATTGATTCATTTCCATTAGCCCAGAACCTTTCATATTGATCAAACAAGGTCTCTTTCTTTTGTTGTTCTGTGAGACCAGAACCTTGCATGAGTAGCTCCACATTCTCCCAAATCTCTTTTGCCGTCTCGGTTTGATTGAGTGTGTTGAAGATGTGTCTTGGGAGCCCTTGACTAAGAATGTTTGTAGCTTGAATGTCAGCACGCTCTTTGTTGTTCTCAGCCTCTGTGAACTCTTCATCAGTCTTTTCTCTTGTCACTTGAGTTTGTTGTTCACCTTCTCCTGTAGTGACTGTGATCATTGGATGTGGACTAGGTCCATTTTTAATGGATTTCCAGATAAGCTTTCCAAGAGGTTTACCACGAATGTACCTCTCTATACGTATCTTCCAAGACTCAAAGTCACTTTCCTCCAACATAGGAGGACGGTTATCCGTACCAGCTGCACTTGACTCTTTATCAGTTGTTGCCATCTTGTAAGAGATATGAATGAACGGATCTTGAGTGGTTGTTTGTGTCTGATTGAAATCAATTACTGTTCACGGGATTTTACAACTCTTTGATTAAAACCGAGAAAAGAATCGTATCTTTCACGGGATTTTATAAAATCAAGAAGAAACCGTAAAACAATAATGAATTGATCTTGTGTAGGAGGAAAGAAAAGAACAAGAATATAATTTCTAAAATTTAGAAGATTATATACCTTGAATTTAGGAACCAAATATTTACTTCCCAAAATTAATCGCTACTGGGATAAAATTAAATCCCTTGATTTAAGGAACCAAATATCCACTTCCCCAAAATATAGATGTCTTCCCTTGATTATGTTGCTGAACGATTGGAACGAACCACAGACTGCTTCTTCAGACAGACTAATTTATCACTCTAGTCTACGTATATTTCAAGATTCGTTTCAATATTTATTGAATATTCGTGCGTTAAAGTAGTATATCTATATCTTCATTGATTGATGGAGAGCTTAAATTTATTTTAAGTCCATTGTTGATCAAAACCATACAAAAGTTGCATACTTTTGATCGGGGGAGAAAATGTGACTTAAAATTACTGATAACTAATTATTCGATTGTTTATATGTAATATCTTGAACCTTGCATGTGCAAAACAACTTTCGAATATCGATGCACATGTGTAGGGGGAGCAAAAAGATTAATATATTCTAAAATGTCAAGATACCAAAACTTTTGTGTTATACACAAGTATCTTGATAATCTACAAAGAATCTTTTGCTTCATGATCTTGGTTTCATATATGTGATTGGATAGCGGAAATTGCATGGGAATGTATCATCTCATATCCCTCGGGATATCTTTCTAAAATTTGATAGTGCTGTTGAGTGTTGATCTGTTAAACGGTTTTCAGCAGGTTAAGCTTCTCAGTTCCTATTGTTTTTAAGAACCATCAAAGCATTTTCCATCAAATGATTTTAAGGCGACTTGACAAGGGTTAATGCTAAGTTTTGACCTGAGTTAGGTAGTCTTCTGCAAAACTTTCGTTGTGTTCAAACGATTTCATCACACTTCGACTGTTTTTCAAATATTTTTTGTGCCATAGACTTCTACGGTACTTAATTGTATTAAGAGGTCGACCCTATGTTTGCAAGTGAGCCTAATGAAGCATCTGGACATAGGTTATGCTGAACACGAATTATACGGTATAGTCAGCAGATAGTAACTGTTCTGACTCACTCTTTACCATTCTAGTAGTAGCAATGCTATTAGTGTGTTAGTCTACGGACATCTGGTCTAGAGAACAGCAAGCATACGGGAATCTGATACTTCGGTATTGGAGGACTTAAAGGCTTTGAGCTGGAAAACCTGTCAAGGAGGTTCTTATAATGAATCTACCTGATCACAGGTGCAGTACTCGTACTGTAATCATCGATCCTCACGAAAAAAACAGAAAAAAAGAAATTTTTTTTTGCGATGAATAGTACCCGATAAACAGTACGCCGAACAGTACCGTGAATAGTAATTTTTTTTAAAACACACAAGATCAAAACACCTACCACTTAGGCTCTTGATACCAATTGATGGTTCCAATAATTATTCATCTCACAAGAAAGATTGAGTTTAAAGATCAAGAGAGAAACTGGAAGGAAAAATAATGAAGGATGATTAAACTTACAAGAGATATGAGTTTTGTGTTTACAGAGATCATCACATACCCTAAACCTTGACATGTGAAGGGTATTTATAACCCTCAAAGGGGAATTTGGATGGGCTTTTCGGGCTTTTTCTTTGTCGGCCCGATTACATTAAATATTATTAACTAACGAGCTAGTAAATGCTAAATAACTACGAGTGACCGAGACTTCTTTGTTTCTAACACAACTCAATATCACACAAGCAAATGCAACGACGTCCGAACACGACCTAGTCCAATTAATGTTCCACTTAGACATTTATTTCCAAAACAGTTTTCAGGTTTGATGCATAGAGATCAGATGCGAGTTGCACGATCATTCTTTACCTTTTCAGTGGTGTGATGGTTGATGACTTATCTTCCAAAATAACATACTTCCAACTCATACTTTAGTATAATATATATACTTATACCTTGCTAATATAATAGATAAGTAATAAATACTTATATATATATCTCGGTAAATCCATTCGGTACTCTTAGTTACCAATAATTTATCATTTAAGTTATAAAAAACGAAACGTTTAATTATACTAAGCAATTTAGAAAAGTTTCGGAAAAATATAATTTTCGTCTTTTAGTCGACTTACTAAAATAATGAAATAATAATATTTTATTATTAAATCGAGAAATCACGTTTTGAGTAAAAACTCTACGTGTAGACTTTTTTATGAAATTTTAACATGACTCGTACGTTTATAGAATGTTTTCCAAGGTTTTTAAACCTTTATTTCAAACAATTTTCCACAAACCACCATTTTCTGACAAAATCTCAAAATCATATCTCGCAACGCTTATCAAAGTATATTTCACAAAAACGACTTTCCATATCTATTCATAAGTATATTTCGCTTTCTAAAAGTTCGCCAAAACTCATAATATGATTAATGTGCGCTTATTGGGCCTTAAGGCCCAATAAGGATCCATTAAGATATTTATATGCATAATATATATTTTAGGCCCAATACCAAGCCCGTTAGAAAATATATAAGCCCCAAACACTACTAACAAAATAACCCGGACCACAATAAGCTCTTAATAAGCCACGACTTAAAGAGGCTTATTGGGTCGTGAGCCTATAAGCTCCCAAAAACTATAATAAGCTTTTAAATAATTTAAAAATACATTCGGTTATCACCATAAGCTATCAAAATAGTCCACAAATACATGGCATACGAGGTAAATAACCAAAAACACTTATACTCATTACCTTGTGGTTTTCGAACCACAATAAGCTCGAAATAAGCTCGAAAATTGCTTAATACTAAGCCAAATAATCCAATATCCAAAATAAGCTACATAGCAAATAAATATTTTTCAACGATCACAACCACAACAATAAAACTAACAAAACCTCATTTCCCTTTTCTCGTGTTCGAACCCCAAACCGAACCCGTATCACCTTTTGCAAACTTTTCATTTTTGATTTTTAACAAACGCATCGTACAACTAGCTTATATGCATCATTTACTACACAAAAGTACAAGTTAAACGTAAATTTAGAAAACTTATAAATAGGGTTTTGAAAAGCGAGAACGAACGCGAACCGACTACCCAAACGTAGTTTAAACAATAACCCGGATACTAGAATCAACCCACGACTCCGCAAATCTTCATGTTTTCGATCAAATTCCAAAAATTATAAGTGTGTGTGTATGTGCTTAGGTCGGACGCAAGAAGAGAAAGGAAGAGAGAAAAGTTTTGATATGAAAACATGAAATGTGTGTGTTGTGAGAAGAAAACAAGGTTTATAGTACTAATGTTGGACCATCTAGCTAAAAAAAATCCTCTTTGTTCCCTTCCATTGTCTATAACCGGCCTTGGTATCCTAGGGGCTCGGGTGTCTTCGTTTTTGTGTCGGGTTCAGTTAAAACTCAAAAACCTTGATCGTAAAATATTTTCCAAAGTTATTTAGCATTTTTATTCACTTTACAAATACTTTTCCCATAACTTAGAGTATATTTCACATTAAACTTCCCAAAAATTATTTTGAACATTATCGGACGTGTCGGGACTCGTTTTCGGCATTTCACGCTATTCACGGGTCAAACCACCCAGAACACAATTAACATAATAATACCCTCTAAAAAGGATTATTATACACCATATAACACAAAATACCTCAATCACATAAATTCACCACCGTCAACACGGTACAGGTTCTAACAAAATTGATAAAAGTCAAATAGTCAAAGGACTAAATTAGAACATTCAAAACTCACAAAAAGGGCAAGGGTTACAATCTACCCCCTTAAAAGAATTTTGACCCTGAAATTCAGCTACTACTAGCACTAAACAAAAGCGGATACTTAAGTCTCATCTGGTCCTCACATTCCCACGTGAATTCAGGTCCACGTTTCGAATTCCACCAAACCTTGACGATGGCAATTCTACTCCGCTTAAGCTTCTTGAACTCTTTCTTCAAGATTTCCACAGGTTCTTCCATAAAATTCAACTTTGCATCTACTTGGATCTCGTCCAAGGGCACTTGCAGTGTTGGATCAGCCAAACACTTCTTAAGGTTCGACACATGGAACGTGTCATGAACACCATTTATCTCCTCGGGTAGTCTAAGTCTATAGGCTACAAGACCTACCTTCTCAACTATCTCAAAAGGTCCAACAAATCTAGGTGCTAGTTTCCCCTTCTTCCCAAAGCGTACCACACCTTTCCAAGGCGATACTTTGAGCAAGACATAGTCACCTACACTGAACTCTAGAGGTTTCCTCCTCTTATCAGCATAACTTTTCTGGCGATCACGCACAGCCTTAAGTCCATCCTTAATTTGTGAGATCTTCTCAGTGGTCTCTTGCACTAACTCAGACCCTATTAACTGACCCTCACCAACCTATGCCCACATAATTGGGGAACGACACTTTCTACCATACAAAACCTCAAACGACGCACATCTCACACTAGAATGATAACTATTGTTATACGAAAACTCTAGTAATGGAAGATAAACATCCCAACTTCCCCCAAAGTCTAGGACGCACGCCCTAAGCATGTCTTCCAAAGTCTGAATTGTACGCTCACTCCCACTATCGGTCTGAGGGTGATAAGCCGTACTCATGTCTAAACGGGTTCCTAATGCCTCTTGCATTGACTGCCAAAACCTTGACGTAAATTGACTATCACGATCAGATATGATCGAGATTGACACACCGTGCCTAGCAAAAATCTCATTCAGATAGAGTCTAACCAGCCTATCCATCTTATAATCCTCACGCATAGGTAGAAAATGAGCAGACTTAGTCAATCGGTCCATAATGACCCAGATTGTGTCATGCCCACTACTAGTCATCGATAACTTCATAACAAAATCCATTTCTATCCCCTCCTATTTCCATTTGGGAATCTCAAGTTGCTACAGTAAGCCAGACGGCTTCTAATGTTTAGCCTTAACCTTTAAACAAGTCAAACACCTACTAACATATACCGCTATATCTTTCTTCATTCCCGACCACCAATACCTATCTCTAAGGTCATAATACATCTTATCAGCTCCTGGGTGTACAGAGTACTTAGACTTATGGGCCTCATCCATAATCAGGGCTATCACATCACCCTTCAAAGGAACCCATATTCGATCCAGGTAATACAATGCTCCATTGCTTCTACGTTCTATCACCTCATCTAGTCCTTTCTGCAACCCTACAGATTCCTCGACGCCTCCTCCTAAGCCGCTAATATTCTATCCTTAATACTCGATTGGAGGGTCATATTCATAGCTCAAACTCTCTTAGGTTTCACCTTCTCTTTCCTACTCAGTGCATCAGCTACTACGTTCGCCTTACCAGGATGGTAGCGAATTTCGCAGTCATAATCACTAAAAGGCTCTATCCAGCGACGCTGTCGCATGTTTAGTTCCTTCTGACTAAATATGTGTTGGAGACTCTTATGATCGGTATATATGACACTCTTTGTCCCATACAAATAATGTCTCCAAATCTTAAGTGCAAACACAACCGCACCCAGTTCCAAATCATGGGTGGTGTAATTCTTCTCATGGATTTTCAACTGCCTAGATGCATATGCTATAACTTTACCTCTTTGCATTAATACATATCCTAATCCTAGACGTGATGCATCACAATACACCACAAAATCTTCCGGACCATCGAGGAGAGCTAGAACAGGTGCATTACACAATTTATCCTTCAAAGTTTGAAATGCATTCTCCTGCTCCTCGCCCCAATCATAGGTCTTACTTTTCTGAGTCAAGACAGTAAGCGACTTAGCTATCTTAGAAAAGTTCTCAATGAATCTATGGTAATAACCTGCCAATCCTAAGAATGAACGAACTTCAGACGGAGTTCTAGGGGCTTCCAAATTCTTTACAGCTTCAATCTTATTAGGGTTTACATGAATACCATCTCCATTAATCACATGTCTAAGAAACTGTACTTCTCGCAACCAAAATTCACACTTGGAAAACTTAGCATACAGTTTCTCTTCCTTGAGCAATTCTAAGATTAACCCTAAGTGCACTTCATGCTCTTCGCGGGTCTTAGAATAAATCAAGATATCATCAATGAACACTATCACAAACTTATCTAGATACGGCCTACACATTTGGTTCATCGGATCCATAAATATCGCTGGTGCGTTAATCAGACCAAAGGGCATTACTGTGAACTCAAAATGCTCATAACGAGTTCTGAACGTGGTCTTTGGAATGTCATCCTCATGCACTCTCAGCAGATGGTATCCGAACCTAAAATCTATCTTAGAGAAGTACTACGATCCTTGCAACTGATCAAATAGGTCGTCTATCTTAGGGAGTAGATAACGATTCTTAATGGTCAACTTGTTTAGCTCTCTATAATCAATGCACATCCTAAAGGAACCATCCTTCTTCTTCACAAATAATACCAGTGCTCCCCAAGGCGATGAGCTTGGTTAAATGAAACCCTTGTCCTAGAGTTCTTTGAGTTGACTTGACAACTCCTCCCATTCAAAGGTGCAATTGATAAGGAGATTTTCGCGTCTGGAATTGCTCAGGACTAACTCAATCCGAAACTCGATTTCTCGAATAGGTGGTAATCCTGATAGGTCATCCAGAAATACCTCAGGAAAGTCTCTAACTACAACAATCTCCTCTTGTTTTTGTTCCTTGGCCTTAGCACTCATAACATGCCTCATTTTCTCCTCTGGACTTTCTCTTATAACTCTAAGTACTTTGCCGTTCGGTAGTGGTATTCTAACTACCTTCTCGTGACAAATTATCTCATCCTTATGGTTAGACAACCAATCCATGCCTATGATCACATCAAAACTCCCGCTTCCAAATGGTATCAAATTTATATCAAACACGTGACCTTTTATTTCTAGTTTGCATCCTTTAATGACTTTTTTTTTCTTTTTTTTTATTTAAAAAATTATATAAATAACTTATCGAATTTTTACTGCCTGCCCGCTAGCTTCCATCTCATAACTAAACCCTAAAGCATTGGGCTTCATGCCTAACAGAGGTATGAAAGTAGTGGAAACAAAACTATAGTCAGCACCAGAGTCAAATAAAGTTATGGCATAATGATTGTTCAAAGTGAACGTACCCGTCACGATGTTCGGGTCCTGGCGAGCCTCCTCTACTCCTAACATAAATGACCTTCCACGTACCTTGTTACCGTTGTTCCCACAACCCTGACCCCCATTAACAGTCACGACTTGGTTCTGATGATACTTCCTGGCCTCTGAGCCTGATACAACCTAGGACATGCTGCCTTGAAATGATAGAACAACACACTCTACAAGTCCTAGCAGTTGGATTTCCTAGCATTGATGGGGTTTCATCATCCCCTCCCCTAGGCACCACTCTACAATCCTTAGAAAAATGTCCTGGGCGGTTACAGTTTAAACAAGTGCGACAAGGTGCCTCAGGTAGATGGTGATAGTTACAGGTGGTACACTTGGGTGCCGTACCCGTGTTCTCTCTCCTAACAGGGTTTATAGTTTTAGCAAAAGCATTCCTAGTCCTAGTTCTCTTGTTATCCTCTCTTCCATTCCTATCCTTACTAGGTTCTCCCCTATTTCCTCGCTTCTCAGGGTTCTTTTTGATTGACCCATTCCTAAGGGCTTCATCAGTCAGTGTGCTGGCAATCTGGACAGCCTTTTGGATGGTCGATGGCTTCGTTGCTGCCACCATCCCTCGGATTTGTGGAGCAAGGCCATAAATGTACATCACAATCCTTTTGTTCTCGGAGGTAACTAAGTGAGGAACTAACCTAGCCAACTCATAGAATCTATCATTATACGTAGCATGGCCAGCCCCGACCATGACGTGATTCCACAACTTAGTTTCCAACTTTTACATCTCATTACTCAGGCAAAATTACTCCCTAGTCAAGGTCTTAAAGTCTTCCTATGATATACCTATAGCAGCTTCTCGTCCCCGTGCGTGGATCTGAGAGTTCCACTACGTAAGAGCCTTACCAACAAATGATCCAGCAGTGTACTTCACTTTCTGATTATCCTTACACCCACTCATATCCTGAACTGATTCTATCTTCTCAATCCAACAGGTATACACTATAGCACCTCTCTTACCATCATACTATTCTGGGTTACAAGCTAAAAGCTCCTTATAGGTACAACCTCTACGGTCGTTATTCTCAATGACATTCCTAACATCACCCTGGATGTTGTCATTTACGGCATAACCGTTTTGATTCCTACCATTTCCCTAATTGCTACCTTGGCTACCTACCTGGGCTAAGATAATGGGAAGTAAGTTTTGCAAATGTTGTGCAATGATAGTGGAGAAGTCAGGGACTCCGTCAACACCATCATTCACCTCAGTACCTTGACCACCTACTTGGCCACCTTGACCATCTACTTGGCCACCTTGACCATCAATTACACCATTACCCCAATCACCAGATCGACCTCTAGTCCTACCACCTCCTCTACCAGCTCGTCCACCCGTTCTCCTTCCTCGTGATACGGCAACAGGCCGGCCAGCACTTCGGGTCGTCATTCTTGGCGGCATTATGCCATTATCTACACGAGGGAGAACATGGTCAACGTTAGGTATGAGGGAAAGGTTAACTCATAGATGGTCTTAATATACCCCATATATATACATATATATACACACATATGGCCCTAAGGTGTCAACACCGATTTGTGTGAACGATAATACTAAATACGCGTGAGTCGTGATATGTTTAAAACTATGTTGGCCACCGTATTTATACTCGTATCCTTTCCCAGTCGTACCCAATATTAGACTCACACATTTCAATGATTGACTTATCTAATACGATATACTATATAACTACATTAGCACGTATAAGCGGAATACCGCGCACATAGATCCTATAACGCAACTATATGAAGGTTCCTAGGTTATAGTCTAGGCCAAACCACCTAGTTCTCTATAACCTTGGCTCTAATTATCAATCTGTCACACCCCGACAAAGGCGGAAACTCGGGTATGCGACAAGAATGATCAATCATAACACAAGATACAAAATAGAGAAGTTCTAAAATGCATTAATGAAAAAGTGTCATGAAGATCATCCACCTCAAGTACAGACTTGAGTGAAATCCCAACAAGAACACATCACATAGTCACTTAAAAATCCAAATGCCCACGCAGGGGTCCATATAATCTTAAACATCAATCCTCAAGAAAAAAAAATCCATAACATACTTCAAAAAGGCAAGACCTCTCAAACATGATCTATACATGATACACTTAAAGTCTGCTATCACACATCTCAACCTTAACGATCATTCTCTTCACCTGAAAATGATGATCGAAAACGTCAACAATAATGTTGGTGAGCTCGTAGGTTTGAAGAAAACCCAGTCATTGTGCCAATAATTCAAACAGTGGACAATTGTGCAATATGACAGTGAATATATGCAAACAATCACAACCCAAGACTTAGCATCCCCGCTAATCATGTACCAAGACCTAGCATCCCCGCTAGTCTCATCACCAGCGTGTACCAACGCTCTTGGGGTAGCAACCTCAAGGTTATACGCACCTAAAAGCCTACCAGCACTGGAGCATTTACAATAGGGCAACCTTTCACAAACATAGCAAATCCATGCTAATCACACACCTTGCCATGCACCTCGATGCATGCAAGAACAATCATACCACATAATATTCACATAGCAGTCATAAGTACGTAATTGTCCCAAAAACAAACCACATTTTGCACAGTTCAGAAAATCAATTCAAAACACATTTGAGTATCATTTTCCCCCAACGGAAAAGATTTAAAAAGTGGGGCTACGAGAACTCACCTCAAGCAAAGGTCTCAACCAGCCAACTCAATATCACACAAGCAAATGCAACGACGTTCGAACACGACCTAGTCCAATTAATGTTCCACTTAGACATTTATTTCCAAAATAGTTTTCAGGTTTGAAGCATAGAGGTCAAATGCGAGTTGCACGATCATTCTTTACGTTTTTAGTGGTGTGATGGTTGATGACTTATCTTAAAAAATAACATACTTCCAACTCATACTTTAGTATAATATATATACTTATACCTTGCTAATATAATAGATAAGTAATAAATACTTATATATATATATATATATATCAGTAAATCCATTCGGTACTCTTAGTTAAAATTAATTCATCATTTAAGTTATAAGAAACGAAACGTTTAATTATACTAAGCAATTTAGAAAAGTTTGGAAAAAGTATAATTTTCGTCTTTTAGTCGACTTACTAAAATAATAAAATAATAATATTTTATTATTAAATCGAGAAATCATGTTCTGAGTAAAAACTATAAGTGTAGACTTTTTATGAAATTTCGACATGACCCGTACATTTATACAACGTTTTCCAAGGGTTTTAAACCGTTATTTCAAACAATTTTCCACAAACCACCATTTTTCCGACAAAATACCAAAATTATATCTCGCCACGCTTATCAAAGTATTTTTCCTAAAAACGACTTTCAATATTAATTCATAAGTATATTTCGCTTTCCAAAAGTTCGCCAAAACTCATAATATGACTAATTTACGCTTATTGGGCCTTAAGGACCAATAAGGATCCATTAAGATATTTATATGCATAATATATATTTTAGGCCCAATATCAAAGCCCGTTAGAAAATATATAAGCCCCAAAAACTACTAACAAAATAACCCGGACTACAATAAGCTCTTAATAAGCCACGGCTTAAAAAGGCTTATTGGGAAGTGAGCCTATAAGCTCCCAAAAACTATAATAAGCTTTTAAATAAGCTAATACGCTACGTAATACATTCGTTTATCACCATAAGCTATCAAAATAGTCCACAAATACAGGACTTACGATGTAAATAACCAAAAACACTTATACTCATTACCTTGTGGTTTTCGAACCACAATAAGCCCGAAATAAGCTCGAAAATTGCTTAATATTAAGCCAAATAATCCAATATCCAAAATAAGCTACATAGCAAATAAATGTTTTTCAACCATCACAACCACGACAATAAACTAACAAAACGTCATTTCCCTTTTCTCTTGTTCGAACCCCAAACTGAACCCTTATCACCTTTCGCAAACTTTTCATTTTTGTTTTTTAACAAACGCACCGTACAACTAGCTTCTATGCATCATTTACTACAGAAAAGTACAAGTTAAACGTAAATTTAGAAAACTTACAAAGAGGGTTTTGAAAAGCGAGAACGAACGCGAACCGACTACCTAAACGTAGTTTAAACAATAACCCGGACACTAGAATCAACCCACGACTCCGCAAATCTTCATGTTTTTGATCAAATTTCAAAAATTATAAGTGTGTGTGTGTGTGCTTAGGTCGGACGCAAGAAGAGAAAGGAAGAGAAAAAAGTTTTGATATGAAATCATGAAATGTGTGTGTTGTGAGAAGAAAACAAGGTTTATAGTACTAAGGTTGGACCATCTAGCTAAAAAAAGCCTCCTTGTTCCCTTCCCTTGTCTATAACCGACCTTGGTATCCTAGGGGCTTGGGTGTCTTCGTTTTTGTGTTGGGTTCACTTAAAACTCAAAAGCCTCGATCGTAAAATGTTTCCCGAAGTTATTTAGCATTTTTATTCACTTTAAAAATACTTTTCCTATAATTTAGAGTATTTACACGAATCATTTCCACATTAAACTTCCAAAAAATCATTTTGAACATTATCGGACGTGTCGGGACTCATTTTTGGTATTTCACGCTATTCACAGGTCAAACCACCCGGAACATAATCAACATAATAATACCCTCTAAAAAGTATTATTATACAGCATATAACACAAAATACCTCAATCACATAAATTCACCACTGTCAACGCAGTACAGATTCTAACAAAACTAAAATAGTCAAAGGACTAAATTAGAACATTAAAAACTCACAGAAAGGGAAAGGGTTACAAGTACAATTGGGGGTTTAACAAGGGCGAGTAGTTAAAAAGCCAAGAACCTGATAAAATGGTAGCGGGTTCCTGGCGCGCTGGCCACGCGCTGACACATGGCCAGCGCGCTACACGCGAATCATTTTATCCCACTTTGGGTACTTGGCATATAAATACCCCCTCTTGGCCTTTGTATTCCTCGACTCTTGCCATTATTTCTTCCTCACTTTTCTCTTCTTCTATCCTCTAATTCTAAACATCAAAGTGTTCTAATCTTCTCATTTTATTATCTATTGAAGAACATATCTTCGCAAGAACGACACATAAGTACTTAATCCACACTTGTGTGGTAGTAGTCGAGGGTCTTCTTTCTCACACCCTTTCTATTAGAATCGATTCTCTAGGCTAGGTTAAGAATTGATTCTTAAATCAACTTTTATATTCAATTTGGTTGTAAGGGAAGTCTTGTTTCTTAGTGATCAAGCCTAGATCATTGGGGATCTAGTTTGGGTTTGGTAAGCTTCAAAGGGGAAGTTCTTAGTGGTCCTAGTTGATCTAAGTGATCCTAGAGGTTAAGTCGAATCACATGTTCTTAGGGGTGGATTTCGAGGGCGAAATACCATATGTAGTAACTCTTCTTTGTGAGCGTCGATCTTTGTGCATATCGGTGGAGTTTAATTGTAATACGGTTTATAGTCCACCATAAGGATTATACTAGGAATAATATAGGTGTCATGGATTCACAACTGGACGTAAGGAAGGACTAAACCCACCTTCCCGAACCAGTATATATCGTGGTCTCTCTCTCTCTCTCCATCTACTTATTGTTTCTTTGATAAGTAGATCGTCACACCACTTGGCTCTTTCGAGACTTGAAGTTTTATAAACTTCGAATAAGTTAAGAAAACCGTATTCACCCCCTCAACGGTTCCACACATTAGACTCTTTAAATATCCCTTGTGTTCTTTTTTGTGAACAACAAGTGTTAATCATGAATTGTGTCATAATGAGATTTATATTTTAATCACACTTTACAAGAAATGAGTAGATGATGTGGGTCTTGCGACTTCACAAAAAGTTTTACAACTCCTTAGGCAGTGTACCTAACCGTTGTAGTGTAGTATAGGCAAGACTCGGGAGTCATTATCGTTCTCTAGGGGAATAGGTTGGGAAGGCTCAGACATAATATAACACAGGTCTAAGGGTTGAAAGAAGATTATTTGTTGGTATTTTTATATTTTTAGAAAGCAAGTAAAATTTAGGTTTAGAGGTTGGTTTTGGTTTTAACTAATTAAACTAGATAATAAATCTAAACTAATTTTAGTGAGAACTTATAAGGTAAACTAACGTATGTACTTAATCATGCACTACTGCTTAGTTTGCTTCTCCTAATCCTATTGCTTTGTCACACTTGTGATGATCTGTGTAAGTATTTCCTTAGTCATGAACGAATTACACAAAAACGCCGTCTATGTAATATTCCGTTAAGGCAACGCATAGGTAAGGTAGTATGAAGACTATTACAAGGCCCTTAAGAGTACATTACATGCATTAAAATACTTAAGAGGGATCAACCATATTAGGGGTAAGGTAGTATGAAGACTATTACCGATGGTATCCTTTCTACACACTCGCCTTTCCCTAGACGTCTATGCTAATGTAATATTTTATAACCAGTTTTTAGATCCTAACACGCACATCTATCACAAAAAGCAATATTAAAAGGATCTACAAACTAAGTTTCATGCAATCATAAGTAAATACTAATGGATCTGGCCTAACATATTAAAAGGAAGCGAAGAACAATAATCAATCAAACAACACATAGACATATTAAATGATAAAAGATAGAAGACTTCACATGATTAAAACATGTGTTTAAGGTTGATACAAGAGGGTTTTGACACCCTAAAAATGAGATTAGCTACTACAATCGACTTCTAAAGGTAGGGTTCGTCTCCCAAAACTTACACCCCCAAAACCGTAAAATCGAGTTTTTATATATAGGAAAACGGGTGTGACGGCGTCGCGCTATAATCCTGACTCCGTCGCAATGAATCATGATGTCGTCTCCAGCCACTGTACGCATTTTCTTCATGAGATTTGGTGTAGAGTTGTAATCTTGTCCGTTTCTTATCCAAATGAGCCTAAGTCACGTGTATTTCCTCCAAAAGCCGTTCAAGTGCTAAAAACACAAAAAGGAACGATTAAATACATAATTTGGGCATATTTGCATGATTTAGAGGGTTAAATAACCTCGAAAAAGTGTATAAAATGACACATCGTCAAATACCCCTACACTTAGGATTTGCTTGTCCACAAGCAAATAGGCTTTTCTACCTAGAAGATAGCAGTATCAGGGGCATTTAACTTATTTTTCAAAGATAGTTTATGACACAACCTTCTAGACCTCGTACTTAAAAGCACGGAAGTTATATACTAGCACCTCACATAAGTGTTTGGATTCTCTCTTTCTCAGGTGTATAATGAATTATAACAATATAGGAAACAGAAAATTAACACTCATTACCTGTCGTAGCATATAAATTACCATAGGCTTGGTAAAAGATCAAAAACCTCCACCATTAGGCGTAAGTACTAGAAATTACTATCAAAGAGGTCTTTTAAAGGGTTATGATGCTCGAGTGCAAGTCAAACAATAACATAAACGAATGGGATATATTTGGGTGGATTTTAGGTGATGGCGAGTTAATTAAATACAAGAATACATGCTGAGGCATTGCTAAGCCAAGACTTGACCACTCTAGGACTAAGATATACAATACTCTACATCAAACTCTTTCTTTTTCTTTTCTATTTATTTCTATTTTTTTAATAAACATAATACATAACTTGGGGTTTATAAACACACCCATACACTTGAGTTTTTGCTAACTCATTACAATTGACTAATTACAGATCCAAATTGAAAGGATCAATAAAACATGGAGCGTATTAAGCACTAATGAGGGTAATAGGTGACTTCTTCCTCATTTCTCCATAAAATAAAAACTACCATGATTCCCAATCGTCTAAAAACTGTATACACTGATAAATGAGTCGACTTAGCAACTATGTACTCCTGTAATAATTAACTGGGTTTTACAATAATGTACTAAAAATGAGTACATACAAGGGAGGCTAAGGCGATTTGGGTGTAACAAATGGGTATGGGTGTAAACAATGCTCTTCATTAATAATCTAAAATCCACCAGAAGATTACGAGAACCGTGAAAAGGATAGGCTCGGAGGGGTGTACTAGGGGAATCCTGCACTAAAAATGAGTGCATGGCAAGAGTGTGAGATAGTTATATAATCGAGGTGACCATAATAACAAATACAGGTTTAAAAGAGCGCTAATCCTAGTGCCTCTTATCATTTAGCAAATCCTAATTTTCACTATGCGGTCTCGGAATGAATCACAAAAACAAGTTCTAGAATTTAATATACTACCGGTACACTCTCATATAGTTTTAACCGATACCAATGCTCCAAAAAGGCGACAAAATCCCAGATGCACGATCAAATCCATGAACGCGACACATGCAATCGCTCAGTCCTTAACTCGAGAAAGCTAAAGGTAGAACTATCTTAGGTATCAAAGATGGATACCTGAATTCCTAAAGATCTAAAGGCGAAGCTTACATTTTTGGGGGTGGAATTTTTTGAGTGGTAGGGTTTTTGTGCTAGTTATATAACTCCTTTCCATGATACGCTATTAATACTCAGTTTTTGTCGGTATGAATCATAATTTTTTTTAAAATTTGGGTTAAAATTACCGTCTACGCTATGTTTCGATATATTACTCATCATTTTAAGGACAAAGCAAATGACAATTGAAGGAATAGTTTCTAAGGCTTATTTCCCACCTACACTTATTTTGAACATTGTCCCCAATGTTCTTAAAAGTACCCAAGTAAATGGATAAAAGGATAAGAAAAAGACGAAAGAAACTAGTACTCCCCTGGTTTGCTCAATAATGGAGAAAAAACATATGATTATTGGCTAAATCGTCATCCAAGAGTCGTCCACATGAAACTCCTAAGAACTCCTGGGCTTCTACTCATCAAATATAACCTGTAAATCGAAGACAAAAAACAACACTCCTGGCATAAAATCGGCGGGATAATGATATATATAATGAAACTTTTAGGGTTTAGACTCTATAAAAGTTGTAAAGATAGGATGATTATGTTAATGTAATCGTGGTTTTCTGCAGGTTCTAGGAAAATTACAAATTCTGAAAATTATACAAAATTAATTTTTCAAAAATAATAAAAAATTCAAATTTTCACAAGTCTGGAGACGTGACACCGTGAGGAAAAATCCTGACGCCGTCTCCAGACACTGTGAAAAATTCACATTCGTTTTCTTGGAAAAATTTTCTGCAAGCAATCCTATTCGTTATTACCTGCAAAAATACTTCATAAACCACGAGAATTATTAGCACAAACATATGACTCGAAACTGACACAAGGCGCGAATTAATCTAAACAATTTATTTAATATGTTTGAAATAGTTCTTATAAACCAGATATTTTTCCCCACACTTATTTGATGCAAAATACCTTTGATTATAATTAAGACGAAGTTAAGAACAAAACAAAGCATGATCACATAATTCAAACATATAAAAACAAATGATAAAGAATTAAAACACACATGGCACTCCTAAGATGCGAGAAAATAAAATATTGGGTTGCCTCCCAATAAGCGCGATTTTATTTCACAATCATATGACTTCAAACTGAAACAAGACGCGAATTAATCTAATACAACTTTATATTATATGTTTGATATGGTTCTTAGAAACTAGATTTTCCTATATAGTTTTTAGGAAAATGCTTTGATTGAATTTAAGACGAGGTTAAAGACAAATAAGCATGATCAAAATATTAATTCAAAACTTAATAAAACAAATAATAAAGAAGTAAAAAAAAACATGAACGCTTAAAATGCATTAAATTAAAAGAATTGGGTTGCCTCCCAATAAGCGCTTTTGTTTATTTAACGAGTCTTGTAGCTAGACTCAGAGTCACACTCCTAGGAGTCATGAAAATGATCCAAGTCGATGATCTCGCTTGGATTCTCTTTCTCAGACAACTTTCTAGTGGTGGGAATGGATTGGAAGGTCTTAGTGAATTCCTCTCTATCCGGATCGATCAATCTAATCTTAGCATGCCACGCTCCATCTCCTCTTTTTGGTGGCTTGTTCCAATCTATCCTATTCTCTATCAATTCTTCCAACTCCCACATATTTCCTTTAAGATAAATTGGTATAACTTCTAAGAATTCTACCATCCTTCTAAATACTAGGACATCCTTAAATGGGTTAAGCTCAGCATCTCTAGCGATTTCCAATTCGTCGGGCTAATGGTAATTAGTGAAGTCCTTATTAGCATAGTAAGGGGGCGGGCACCTATTCCATCTGTACTAGGTCGTGGTGTATAAGACTCTCATTTTCCTAAGGTAGTACAATAAGGTACCTCTTCTTCTCCTAGGTCGATTTCTTTAACTCTAAATATTGACCTAGTAACTCATTCTCCTACTGCTATTTTGGCTTTTCTACAGTCTATTACGGCATTAGCAGTTGCTAGGAATCCTCTTCCTACGAGTAATGGGGTAGCGGAGTCTTTGTCCATGTCTATGACATAGAAGTCATCTAAAAGTTTTAACCTTCCTATGTAGACTTCTACATTTTTAACAATTCCTACGGGATAAGACTTAGTTCCATCTGCCAACCCGAAATCATGACCGGTCTGTTCTAGTAATCCATTTTTAAGCTTTTTGAAGAGATATAATGGGATTAAATTCACACAAGACCCTAAATTGGCTAAGGTATCAAAAGGCTTGGAGTCCCCTAAGCTACAAGGTAAGGTGAATATTCCGGGATCCTTCATTTTCTCAGGCATTTTGCCTTGTATGAACGCGGACCCATTTTTGCCTAACTCTAAACTCTCCACATATTTATCCAGAATTAAATTATACATTGGAGCATGAGCTAGAACTTCAAGAACCAGTAAGTTGAGATGCAAATCCTTAAATTCATCTTCTAAAGTTTTTTCGGGTTCTTTTGGTTTTGATGTTCCAATTTCAACGATTGTTTTCAGTTGGTCTTTTTGAAGATTGCTTGTTTGTTTAGAACATGTTTTAATGGCATTGATCAAATTGTGGATATGGGACGAGCATTGGGGGTCTTCCGTTGGGTAAGAACGAGCAGACAAAACTGGAGAGGTGGAGTTAACATTCAGTTTCGGGTTCTTAACCTTGTCAATTGGGAGTGCTCTTGTCATTTGATCATTGATGGCTTTCAAGAATGTGTTAATTTTATTGGTCATCTCGCCTTGTCTTTATTTCAAATCGGCTTCAAAGTTAGACAACCTGGCATCTTGAGATGCGATGAAGTTAGACACCAATCCTTCGAGATTTAATTGATTATTAAAATTTTGAGGATCGTTGTTGAAGGAGCGGTTCAGGAACGAACCGTTGGGCTAAAAACGAATAGGCGGGTTTAAAAAATTGTTTTGAGAATTTTGAGGTTGCCTTTACCTAAGATTTGGGTGACTTTTCCATGATTGGTCGGGTTTGAAAGTGAACTAGTTACCACCCGCTTTGTCGGTACGTGAGGATGCGTAATCAACAAAAGCTTGCTCGGAATTTTCCATGCAATATTAAGTGTCGTGGGGACCACTACAGATCTCGCATGAAGAAGTAATTTTGTTTACTTGAACGGATGATTTAGGAGCGAGATGAGCTTCCATCAAGCGTTGGACTTGATTTTTGAGCTCAACGAGATGACGGTCGGATGTACTCGGTACATCTTGAGGCAAAGAGATTACCTTAACCGGTTTAGCGAAGTCCCTTGGGTCATTCTAACTTTTGTTGCTATAGAGGGCAAGGTCCTCTAATAATGCCTAGGATTCTATGGCGTTTTTGTCACGAAGCTTACCACCAGCCGCTTGATCGATGGTTCGCTTTGTGACAGGATTGACATGGTCATAAAAGATTTGGACTTGGAGCTAAAGATCGATGCCATGATGAGGGACTTTTTGTAGTAAGTCCTTGAAATGAGTCCATGTTTCAGAGAGAGATTCACTTTGATGTTGTTAGAACATCAGGATGTCATTTCAAAGTTTTGCAGTCCTTCTCGGTAGAAAGAATTAAGCAAGGAAACGAGTAGTAAGATCCTCCCAGGTGGAGATGGATCCTGCAGGAAGACGTTCAAGCCAATTGTTAGCTTGATCGCGAAGGGAAAATTGAAATAAACACAGGCGCGTCCTTTTCCTATTTGCAACATCAAGGTCAAGTGAGTCCACAAGTTTTAGAAAATCCTTAAGATGTTGATTTGGATCCTCGGACCGAAGTCCCTGGAAAGAGCATCCATTTTGCACCAACCGGATGGTGTCGGATCACAGAGGCACCACATTGTTCCCATCGGGGAGCTCAATGGTGTTTCGATAGCCTTCGTGGCTAGGTCTAGAATAGTCTCCTAGGGTACGGATAGGATTTTCATCTCCTATGGAGGTCAACAAAAAAGATTTACGAAACAAATAACACAAAGAAAAGATAGACTAAAGAAAGCTAATAGACAGAAATTAAAATTCTCACTTTATAGGAATCACCAAAGTAGCCCTAAGCTAGATAAAATTCGAAACCTAACTATTTCCCGGCAGCGATGCCAAAAACTTGATGTGGGTGTTGCGACTTCACAAGAAGTTTTACAACTCCCAAGGCAGTGTACCTAACTGTTGTAGTGTAGTATAGGCAAGACTCGGGGGTTGTTATCATTCTTTATGGGAATAGGTTGGGAAGACTCAAACATAATATAACAGAGGTCTAAGTGGTTGAAAGAAGATCATTTTTTGGTATTTTTATATTTATAGAAAACAAGTAAAATTCAGGTTTTAGAGGTTGGTTTTGGTTTTAACTAATTAAAATAAATAATAAATCTAAGCTAATTTTGGTGAGAACTTATATGGTAAACGAACGTATTTACTTAATCATGCACTACTTCTTAGTTTACTTCTCCTAATCCTATTGCTTTGTCGCACATGTGATGATCTGTGTAAGCATTTCCTTAGTCATGAACGAATTACACGAAAACGTCGTCTATGTAATATTCCGTTAAGGCAACGCACAGGTAAGGTAGTATGAAGACTATTACAAGGCCCCTAAGAGTACATTACATGCATTAAAACACTTAAGAGGGATCAACCATATTAGGGGTAAGGTAGTATGAAGACTGTTACCGATGGTATCCTTTCTACACACACGCGTTTCCCTAGACGTCTATGATAATGTAATATTTTATAGCCAGTTTTCTAGAGCCTAACGCGCACATCCATCATAAGAAGCAATATTAAAAGGATCTAAAACTAAGTTTCATGCAGTCATAAGTAAATACTAATGGATCTAGCCTAACATATTAAAAGGAAGCGAAGAACAAGAATCAATCAAACAACATAAAGACATATTGAATGATAAAAGATAGAAGACTTCACTTGATTAAAACATGTGTTTAAGGCTAATACAAGAGGGTTTTGACACCCTAAAAACGAGCCTAATAGCTGCTACAATTGACTTCTAAAGGTAGGGTTCGTCTCCCAAAAGTTACACCCCAAAAACCCTAAAATCGTGTTTGTATATATAGGAAAACGGGTGCGACGACGTCGCGCTATAATCCTGACGCCGTCGCCCCGTCGAATATTCTAGGGCTTCATAAGTCGGTTGGATCCTGACGTCGTCGTCAAAATCCTGATGCCATCCTTTGTACGTCCTGACGTCGTCACAATGAATCGTGACGTCGTCTCCAGGCACTGTACGCATTTTCTTCATGAGATTTGGTGTAGAGTTGTAATCTTGTCCTTTTCTTCTCCAAATGAGCCCCAAGTCACGTGTATTTCCTTCAAAAGCCATCCAAGTGCTAAAAACATAAAAAGGAACAATTAAGTACATAATTTGGGCATATTTGCATAATTTAGGGGGTTAAATGACCCTGAAAAAGTGTATAAAATGACACCTCATCAGTAGAACAATGTTAAACGAACAATGCATACCACAAAAGTTTCTTCTTTCCATGCAAGACTAACAAAACTAACCTTCGTAAAAATCTCTCCTAATCAACACCTTTTTAAAAATCCCTTATACTCAACACCTATGAAAAAATTCCTTGTAAAACATTGGTGTTGCAATCCGCTGTAACAATCGTGTCGCTCACAATGTCTTGAAAATAAATGTTTTAGAGACCATTGTATTAATAACAATGTCTTGAAAAAGTTTTAGAGACCATTGTATCACTCACAATGTCTTGAGACCGTTCTATCACTTACAACGTCTTGAAAATAAACGAGACTATTGTACCACTCACAATTTCTTGAGACCGTTGTATCACTCACAACGTCTTGAAAAGAACGAGACCATTGTATCACTCACAATGTCTTGAGACCGTTGTATCACTCACAACATCTTGAGACCATTGTATCACTCATAATGTCTTGAGACCATTGTATCACTTACAACGTCTTGAAAATAAATGAGACCATTGTACACCTCACAATGTCTTGAAAACATTTTAGAGACTATTGTATCAATCATAATGTCTTGAAAATTATTAATATTGATTTAGAAACCGTTAAAACAAACGAGCATGTATTCTCACCCCAAAATAGTTCAAAACGAGTATTAAATAAGTAAAATAAGCGCTATGAAACTCACAAAAGGGTAACTTAGGCAATACATAAATTTTTAATTACTTGTTTCCATAATAAAAACAATTAAGCATGTATTCTCCCCCCACAGAGCGAAACGAAAAACAGGGCTACGAAGACTCACAAAAGGGTAACTTAGGCAATGCGTAAACGTTTTAAGTACTTGTGTCCATAAGAAAACAATTGAGAATATATTCTCCACCAAAGAGTGAAAATAAAAATAGGGCTACGATGATTCACCTCAATAAGTAGTGATAACGGGAATGAAATACACAAGCTTGAATGAAACAATATGTCCTAAACGCGACCTAATTCAATAAGACGCCTTAGGGTCACAATGATATGTTCTATATGCATATGAGTTTTAGAAAGTTTTATCACCCATATAGACTTTATGTTAGATTTTTATAAAGCTTCACATGTTAAAACCCTTAAAAAGATAAGCAAACATCACTTTTATATCATGGCTAAAAAACAGTGGATGTCGATATGGTTTACCCGACTTCAAACGACCATAACTCACTCAATTCATAACATCTTTCAAGGAAACGAATTCCCACACTTAGACCTATTTCTTAGCTTTCGAACCACTATAATTACACTCCTAGATTCAAAGTCTAAGGTACCCAAATTACTGTTGCAAGTCACGTAGGTCAGCAGTTATAGCTGATTGACTAGTTTTCGTATCACTATGTTTTAAAATACCAAAACAACTCCATAATTCACCAAACTAATGTAGAAATACTCCTAAGACATTAAAGTATCTAGTGGTTAAAAGATATTTACCAAAAATGTTTAGTAAGATGGTTAAAACTAGCTCACAAGATGACCCCTTTTCTAGACAGATTTCGTATACTTCGTAACGAGATTTAAAGCGACTTATAACACAAAAAATCTATAGTGGTGATATGAAAGTGATGCATGATATGTTAAATAAGAGTAAAAAAGATTTCATGGGACACTTAAATGAAATGGTGATGCTTATAATGGTCGTCAAGTGTACTAAAATCCAACCCTAAGCAAAGAAAACCCTAGTTTTCAATACTAAAGCCTACACTTCCTTAGCAACCTTTAGAGAAGCCTTTACTCTTGCTTGAATGCCACTTGAAATAGATGATATTAGAGAGTATTTATTTGTGTCTTGTGTGTTTTGTTTGAGTGCACAAGGTCCCCTTATAAGGCAAGAGAAGGGCAAGAGTCAAAAGTGGCTTTCTACATTGCATCCCCTTTTATCATGAAAATTGAAATTCAGTGTGCATGGGATTTAGGGGAGGGTTTTGAGCCTTGCAATTTGAATGAAAAGAGAGGGATTGGATTGTGACTTTTCCTTGGTTCTTTGTTGCCTAGTATGTTTAGCGATGGTTGGAGAAATAAGGTGGAAAGTAGGTGTTGGACTTACCCAAAAGGGAGGGCTGATTTCTAGAGTAAAAATGGGAGGGAAATGGCTAACTCTGAAATGTCCAAGTATTTATATGTACAAGAAAAGGTGGTGAGGGGTATTGGGTATGTTGGGCATGCATGCATGAAGTAAAATGCAAGAATTGAAAGATTTACGTAAAATTGGTAAAACTGAATGCATATGATTATAAAATCATGCTCATAAGGATGTTAATATGCTTGCTTAATGTAGACTAAACTTTGTCTAGTGACAAAAAACGTCCAAAGATGGTTCTCGTTATGCGCATGATAACCTAATGGTTATACGTAAAGCCTATTGTTTACTTGTTTATGGAATAAATGTTAACCCGAAATTATTAGTTGTCACAATTATAATATTATTTAAATATAGGACCAAATATTATTCTTATGTCATTTCATACTTATATTATATGTGTTGTATACAATTTCCCCATTTAATTGTTGGTTACAATATTTTATTTTGCTGAAACTTTATTTTGGTATGAAACTTTATCTTTGTATATTTTTAGATGTTACTACGATAATTTATGTTGCATATTATAAACTTTATATTTGTTTGAAAATAGTCTAAACTTGATTTTAGTAGAATCAATTTTACAAATTATTGCCGCATCTTTGTAACACGTGATCAAAACTTTTTTAATTACTACGTAATGTTGCATGTATTCAAATTGTGACATGGCAATCTGGTTGAAATTAGTATAATATAGGTTTTTAGGATATCATATTCATTATATATATATATTTATAATTTGTTTCTTTTCATGTCGATTACAAGACAATTTAGGTACCTTTTAATAATAAACTGATATGATATTCTACTACATATCTTTATCTATTATATAAACTAACAAATATCATAGTGTTTACACACTCAGTTTGTACAGTAACCCGAATTTAACATTTTAATATTTGAGTGAACAGTAATTTTAATATTAAAATATACTATCAACTCCTTTATAACAATATTTTAATCTCATTTTCATCCAATCTTCTTCATAATCTAACACGTAGAACGATTACGTGTTCTTCCTTATTCCTTCTTCCTTCATACAAAACACAGACACAATAACACCAAATCAAATCCACCCCTAGCAACACATCACCGTAATCAAATCTTCACTCCGCAAAAAAAAGTTATTGGATTAATGATGGGAATTCTTATAAATAAAAAACAGGTATGTATTATTTATAATAATAATTAATAATTTTTTAAGTGTGTAGTTGGTGCTTCCGGGTAAGTTTGATTGTATCTAATTATTGTTTGTTTTTTTTTGTTTTTTTATGATGGATTTATGGCTTTGGTGTTTATGGGGTTTAATTGTTTAAAGTTTTTAAGGTTTGATATATCTTATTTCATTTTAAAGTGAGCAAATTCTTGATTTCCAAACTGTGTGCTTTTTGCGGTGCAGGGTAGGATAAATGATGTCCATGAAGAGTCGAGGTTGGAATGAGGAATGCTCTTCTTGCGTGAAAAGAGGTAGGTCATAATACTAATAAATAAGGAAAAACATTAACGGCGAATTTGGTTATTACAGTTTACGCTTTTAGTTGGAGTTAAAGCTAGTTTAGATTGCATTGAATCTTATAGTTTGTTAAGGTTTTGCAAATTTAGGATGATGTAGGTGGTACATATTCTTTTTAGGATTATGATATGTATCATACTTTAAACCCAACACCATAATTTGAACGAGTGTTTGACAAGCCGATTGAGACTTACTATTCGATAATGCAGTTTTGCAAATGCATAGTCTGTTTTGAGAACACAAAGTAAAACTCCCCTGTAATAGATAGTTTTAATCATGAATATATGTGTAGTTTATTTGATTTTTTGATATGATTATGGGTTATCGTGTTTTTGCTAAATTTTTGATGATTTTGATTATTGGGTTTGTAGTTTTCATGTTTTTATTAAAGAGAAATTTGTTATGTAGCATATGTATACGGAATAACTATTTTTTTTCTTTTTTTAGCTTATAGGTGTGGTACAATGTTGTGTTGGTGTTACTTGCTGGAGACGAATTCTAAAATTGCCATTAATGCATTCTTCGTATGGTATAAATCGAACATGGAGTTTTTTGTATTCTTATATAGTTATTAATGCAATTAGTTTATGAT
>BQNB010041226.1:0-46900 GCA_026074375.1 Tanacetum coccineum
TTTCCTTAGTCATGAACGAATTACACGAAAATGCCGTCTATGTAATATTCTGTTAAGGCAACCCATAAGTAAGGTAGTATGAAGACTATTACAAGGCCCCTAAGAGTACATTACATGCATTAAAACACTTAAGAGGGATCAACCATATTAGGGGTAAGGTAGTATGAAGACTGTTACCGATGGTATCATTTCTATGCACTCGCGTTTCCCTAGACGTCTATGCCAATTTAATATTTTATGCCTAGTTTTCTAAATCTTAACGCGTACATCCATCACAGAAGTAATATTAAAAGGATCTACAACTAAGTTTCATGCAATCTAAAGTAAATACTAATGGATATAGCCTAGCATGTTAAAAGGAAGCGAATAATAATAAATGATCAAACAACGCATAAACATATTGAATGATAAAAGATAGAGGACTTCACTTGATTAAAACATGTGTTCAAGGCTGATACAATAGGGTTTTGACACCCTAAAAATGACCTAAACAGCTGCTTTACTTGACTTTTAATAATAGGGTTCGGTTCCCAAAAGTTACACACTTGAAACCCTAAAAAAGAGTTTGTATATAGGAAAACGAACGCGACAGCGTCGCGTTATAATCCTGATGCCGTTGCCCCGCTTAATCTTCTAGGGCTTCATTAAGTCGGTTGGATCCTGACACCGTCGTAAGAAATCTGACGCCGACCTTTGTAAGCTCTGACGCTGTCACGACTAAATGTGACGCCGTCTCTACGCATTGTATGCGTATTTTCTTCATCAGATTTGGTGTAGAGTTGTAACCTTGTCTGTTTCTTCTCTAAATGAGCCAAAGTCATGTGTATTTCCTCTAAAAGCCATTAAAGTGCTAAAAACACAAAAAGGAATGATTAAGTATACAATTTAGGCATAATTGCACGATTTAGGAGGTTAGTGCCTCTTATCATTTAGCAAATCCTAATTCTTACTATGCGGTCTCGGGATGCATCACAAAAAAAAACAAGTTCTACATATTCTCAATTTAATACTGGTACCTCTCATTCAGTTTAACCGATACTAATGCTCCAAAAAAGGCGACAAAACCACATATGCACGAACACATCCATGGAAGCGACATATATGATTGCTCTTTTCTTAACTCGAGAAGCTAATGGTAAAACTATCTTAGGTATCAAAAATGGATAACTGAATTCCTAAAGATCTAAAGGCGAACCTCAAATTTTGGGTGGAATTTGTAGAGGGTTTTTTTGTGCTAGTTATATAATTCCTATCTATGAGATGCTATTAATACTTGGTTTTCGTCGATATGTGTCATAAAAAAATTAAATTTGGGTCAAATTACCGTCTACGCTATGTTTCGATATATTACTCATCATTTTAAGGACAAAGCAAATGGCAATTGAAGGAATAGTTTCTAAGGTTTATTTCCCCTTACACTTATTTTAAACATTGTCCCCAATGTTCTTAAAAGTACCCGAATAAACGAATAAAGGGAAAAGAGAAAGACGAAAGAAACTAGTACTCCCCTGGTTTGCTCAATATTGGAGAAGAAACATATGATAACTGGCTAAATCGTCATCCAAGAGTCGTCCACATGAAACTCCTAAGAACTCCTGGGCTTCTTATCATCAAATATAACTTGTAAATCAAAGACAAGAACAACTACACCTGGCGTAAAATCGGCAGAATAACGATATATACAACAAAACTTTTAGAGTTTAGACTCTATGCAAGCAGTAAAGATAGGATGATTGTATTAATGTAATCGTGGTTTTCTGCAGGTTTTTAAGAAAATTAAAAAAATTGGAAATTATATAAAATTAAATTTTCAAATATAATTAAAAAATTCGAATTTTCATAATTCTAGAGACGTGACGCCGTCAGGAAAATTCCTGACGCCGTCTCCAGACACTGCGAGAATTTCACATTCGTTTTCTTAGAAAAAATTTCGACACGCAATTCTATTAGTTATTTCCTATAGAAATACTGCATAAAACCTGAGATTAATTATCACAATCATATGACTCGAAACTGACACAAGACGCGCAAGACATTCCTAAGATGCATTAAATTAAAGAAATTGGGTTGCCTCCCAACAAACGTTTTGTTTATTTAATGAGTTTTATAGCTAGACTTGAAGTCACACTCCTAAGAGTCATGAAAATGATCCAAGTCGATGATCTCGCTTGGATTCTCTTTCTCGGACAAATTTCTAGTGGTGGGAATGGATTGAAAGGTTTTAGTGAATTCCTCTCCATCCGGATCGATCAATCTAATCTTAGCATGCCTTGCTCCGTCTCCTCTTTTTGGGGGTTTGTTACAATCTATCCTATTCTCTATCAAATCTTCCGACTCCCACATATTTCCCTTAAGATTTATTGGTATAACTCCTAAGAATTCTACCATCCTTTTAAATACTAGGACATCCTTAAATGGGTTAAGCTCAGCATCTCTAGCAATTTCCCATTCGCCGGGCAAATGGTAATTAGCGAAGTCCTTCTTAGCATAGTAAGGGGGTTGGGCACCTATTCCATCCGTACTAGGTCATGGTGTATAAGACTCTCGTTTTCCTAGGGTAGTCCAATAAGGTACCACTTCTTCTCCTAGGTCGATTTCATTAACTCCAAATATTGACCTAGTAACTCCTTCTCCTATTGCTATTTTGGATTTTCTATAGTCTATTATGGCATTAGCAGTTGCTAGGAATCCTAATTTCCTAATGGATGGGGTAGTGGGTCTTTGTCCATGTCTATGAATATAAGTTCATCAAAAAGTTTTAACCTTGCATATGTGGTCTTATACATTTTTTATCAATTCCTACGAGATAAGAATCTTAGTTCCAATTTTGCCAATCTGAGAAAATGTGATTGGGTTCTTCTAATATTCAATCTTAAGCTTTTTGAGTGATATAATGGGATTATATCTCTCGCAAGACCTAAATCGGCCTAAGTATCAAAAAAGCTTGGTGCTCAGCATTAGTCCCTGATTCGTTGATAGTATATATCACATTACTAGCAAATCCGAACTCTTCAACCCTTGACCAAGGAAATAGTCAAGACCTATTGGAAATAAAATATTTAAGAGAGAATCAATAATAAAAAGATTCGGGAAGTGAGATATTTCCCCGGTCGTATGTCCAAAGAGGCTGCAATTGAAAGTTATCCGGGTTCTGTAATGAGAAATTGATATCGATGGAGAATATATGATGGAAACATGATCATAATTTACACTAAAATTAAATTTATAATGAAATCTAATTTAATCTAAGGGAAACCAATATTAGTATAGGGAAAATCCTAAAATTAAAACCTCACTAAAATAAGGGGAACAGAATAAGGAATAGGGAAAACCTAAATATTAAAAATTACGCAAATAAATGCTAAATTAAATTAATAATCAAAATTAAAATTCTAATTAACTTATTTTGAAAATAAAGAACTAGAATAACAAACGTGAAGGTCGTTTGAATGTATAACGAAAGAAACGGTAAAAGCACCAGGTAAAATGGGGTTAAGAATGAAATTTAAGAAAAATTATGCTATATTTAATTTTATATTTTTCTAGACACTAAATGACAAAAGAAAATTATATAAAAAGAAAAATATTTTTTTGTTAAATTTTTAGATTTTGTATGAATTTTTAAAGATTTAATAACTAATTAAAACTAAGGAAAATAGAAAAAAAGACAATCAAATAAAAGTTATAAAAATTCTGAATAAAAAATAAATTAAATAAAGAAAAAATTTACAATTCTAAAACTATAAAAATGCCTAAATTTTACTGTTTATATTAAGTAGTATTAAACTAATAAATTTTAACCTAATTTATATTAATTACATTAATAAACTAAACTAAAGTAACTGTTGATAAAACAATTGGCACTAAAAGTGAAAGGACACAAGGACAAACGGCGAGGGGGTAACAGGCTAACTAACCTCAGGGATAACATTGTTAACATAAAAGGAGAATTTACCACAAATGATCCTGAGGGTGGCCCCGTCTTACAAGGGTGGTTCCAAGTCCTTAGTGTTATTATCAAAAAGCCAAAGAAGCAAAGCTGTTAAGGGGCTTGAGGGGAGTGACTTTTGTAAAAGCACTTATGCTTTTTACTCACTGAATAAGCTAAAAACTTAAGCTTTTGGACTGCAAAAGCTTAATAAGCTTATAGGCTTATTTTTCTTTCTTTTTGGGGTTTAAGCCAACAAAATAAGCTAAAACTTATGGGGGGACGGTTATAATAGGATAGGGACGTCCTAATTATAAGCTATGGCCATCTACATAAGCTTTAATAATAAGCTGAACTATATAAAAGTAATATTGAAAGTTTTAAAATAAAAAAGAAAAATAGGGAAACTTTGATGTAGATTTAAGCTAAACTAGAATAGGGACGTTAGTATATGGTTTTGGGGATTTAAAGAAAAGAACTAGTAATAAGTTATGAAAAGCAAAAAAGAACTAGGGCTTTGAATCAAATAGCTAGATAAAGTGGGCTGAGTTAAGGTGCTCTAGCACCGGGGGGGATATGCACAGGCCTTGGTGGATTTTTTTTTTTTGTGCTTAGGCATAATACAGTCTCAAAGGGCATATTTTTCAAATCTAAGCCTCAAACAGATTTCATGGGTGGTCAAGGTGATTATATCCAAAATTTATGCTTCTAAGGTTAAAGAAAAAGCTGGGACTAATGGGGCTTATCTTGTGGGTCTTAAAAAAAAATTGCAAAGCCAAGTTTTGACTTATACTTGGTCAAACCAAAGGGACAGAACAAAGGGGCTTTAGAAAGGGGCTAGTAACACTCAAATAAGCACACCAAGGGTGTGCTTAAGCTGTCTACACAGCTGGAGCACTTAAGCTCTAGTTTGCTTATGAAAAGTTTGACAAAATGCTAAAGGGACTTTAAAAACTTATTTTCAAACTAACAATGGTAATTTAAATGGCTTAATTAACCCTACACACTCAGCCAAAGTTGGCTGAGTGAGCTTGACCCATGAATAACCCCATTTGACCCATTTTGGGACTAAACCAAACACCCCCTTATTTTATAAAAAGGAGTTGTAAACTGATTTTTGGTAAAAGTAGGCTAAGAAAAGTGATTACAAGTGAACTTTAATAACTTTTAACACATGTTTAATCAATCTAAACAGAATTAAATAGCTTAAATCATATTTCAAATTTCGACAATGGTAATTTTCACAAACACTCTTAACTTTTATTTAAAACTGAAAGTATTACAACATAAGCTTAAAAATAAACTGAATTACACTTAAATGCTTAAAATAAAGACTTGGAATTAATTTTAAACTAAAAACATAAAAAAAAAATGGTTGTTTTTTGTTTCAGGCTTGCTCATCTCTTCCTTTATAGCAGCTTCAAAGCCTTCTCTTGCCTTGGACGAGCTTGTTGTAAGAGTACAACCCTCCCCATGACAATCATAAGCCTTCCTCTTTGTTTGACTAATCTCACCATTGATGTTGTTCGGGGTTGAGTGTTTGTGCCAGGGAGAGAGTTATAGGGGCAGGGTAAGGTGGAAATGGGTGAGGGGTGAGCTGGAAAGGTACTTGGGAGAGTGGTATTGCAAGAAAAACAGTGGGAAATGGGTGGTTTGGGTTTTGGCGGGTACGGGGTGTGTACAGGGGTGGTTAGCAGGTTTAAAAGAGAAGATTGGGGAAGAGGCAAGAATGCCCCCCCAACTCTTTCTCTCTTTTCATTTCCTTTTGAGCCCTTTTTTAGTTATAATGAAGGTTTGGAAAATGACAATAATGGTCCCTCCGTTTTATAACTTAAAAGAATAAAAGGGGTTTAAGGAAATTGCAAATTTGGTCCCTGCTGTTTATTTACTAAAAGAAAAAGGGGAGGTTAGGGTAAATTGCAAAACCAGCCCTTGTGTTTGGTTAAACCATTTTTCTTAATAAAACAACTTTCAAAACTTGGCATTTTTGGCCCCTTTTCTTTATTTTTTCATTTTTAATTATAAAACAAAGTTTTTAAAATTTACATTTTGGTCCTTGTGTTTTATAAAAAAGGATTGTGGGCTTTTGTTGGGCTTGGGTTTTGTGTTGGGCTTGGGTTTTGTGTTGGGCTTGTATTGGGCCCAATTGAGTGTGTCTGGGCCCAATGAGGTACAGGCTTGGTTATTGGGCTTTTTCAAGCACTTATGGTCTTTGGATGTGGGTTCTTGTGTGTGAACAATGGCTGAGATGGCTGTAAACTGGGGCTAGGTTTGGGCCTTCAAAGTCTTACACTTCTTCTTTAGACATACTTTGGGCTTTCCCGGCCCATAAGATGGCTTAAAGATTGCACCCAACAGTATTCTCAGTCCGGCTACCGGTTTGACTGCTGATTCTTCAGTATTGACTCTGACTTTGTCATTTTTGGACTTTGGCCTTGATTTTGCACAGTCTTTTCCATTCCATGCTCAGTTTTGTCATTTTGCTTGGTTTTAGCTGTCTTTCTGATGATATCACTTATGCACAATATCAAAAATGCAAAACCAAACATATTATTGGCGGTTTTTGTCTGTTTTTGGTCATTTAAGTCGTTTTTAGAAGGTAAAATGATATGTGTAATTAAGCACTATCAAAATCCCCCAAAACTAAGGTATTGTGTTGTCCTTAAGCAATGTCTATGAATGTAACACGTATTGCCCTGTTTTTCTCCATTTTCTGTAATTTTACACTAAACTACAACTAATATTTTTGGATTTTATCAATTTTTTTAAAAGGTTTGGCTTTCTTTATTTATTAATACGGGATCCATAGTAGTGATGCGCGTTAGAGTTGTTCTACGGATGTATGTCGGATAAATTCATCGTCCTCGATTTTTCACAAGTTCCAAGCTTGAGCAATTAACAAGATCATTGTCGATATAAGTTTTTATGTTAAGCCTCCCATACTTATGACTTGTGAATTTTAACTTTCCCAACATGGATTACGATTGAATGTGTGTACTCATTTTAATTTAACCATAGACCAACTTATTTTCATAGTCATCATTCAAAATGAATCATGACTCAAAGCAACAATTTATTAAGACTTCGTAACTTGATTTCGAGATTTAAACTTTAGAACTTTTTGCAATATATTCAACATCATAATCATAAGTTCTTAAAGTTAGGAATGCGTTGCTTAGTTTTGAACCTTCATTACCTCGTGGTTAACGGAGTTAGTAGGATATCACGAACAAACGAACGATGTTCTTAGTTTGAAATCCACCCGTTGCTAAACGTAGTGGGGAAATCACATCAAACCTTATTCCTATATGGCTAAGGATTGGTGTCTTAGTTTGAACCATCATCCTAGACCTTTCTTCAAGTGATGATATCACGACCACATATCCCTAGAAGTTAAGACGTCTTAGTTTGAACCCCCACTCGTGGTTAACTGTAAGTGGGAGATCACGACACATCTTTTTACTGCGCCATAATTACAACTGCATGCTTCATTGGCAAAATTTTCAAATATTCTATGCATTTTTGCATTACACATTTCATTTATGCTTCTTTGGCACTTACTCTTTTAAATCACTATAAAATCTCGCTTTGAAATCAAGTTACAAATTTTTGAGCTTTTTCTGAAAACATCGATTGACTTAGTTGAATTAATTGAGTACGTATGATTAGGGGATTAGAAATTCACAGGGGTGAGAAAAGCACAAAAGTTTACTAGGTATACGTTATTAGATGAATCTAGCTTTGCACGTTAACTTATTATTTAACTCTTTCATTTCTCGTTTCTTCACATTTTTTAAAAATTCAAGCCTTTAGAATTCGTGAAAGTTGGCTTAAAGGAACTAGTAGGGCTCAACTCGCCAGATCATCCGTCAAAATTATTCTAATTCCTACCAAAAGTAACTCGCAAAAACTTGTGACAAAACATATTATATTTTTGAAAATTTTCAATTTTTTCTTTTTTTTGGTATATTTTGGTGGTAATACGGGGTTTACGTGTGTCAACAAATGCTGCAGGAATAACAATCAAAATCGAATATACCCCCCCAAAATAGAACTAAACATCGTCCTCGTGTTTTGAGGGTATTTCATTAATCCTAGGCCATTTATGAGGGTATGCCAAAGCCTAAAAACGTTAGTCGATTACAGATTAGATATCGGATTCCCATGAAGGCGGATGAGGATGATGAAACACTCTTGAATGTATGACCAAAACATGAGATGTCTTCAACAATCCGGGCAAATCTGGACAATAAAATAATCAAAAACTTGGAAAAACATGGGTTAATGGAAAAACTAAGATATTTTACACAACAACCTAAAAACACTTCATTTAACACTACATACTACTATACTACGATATGCTATGATTTGCATTGGGTGCCTCCCACGAATCGTTGTTTAGGGTCGCGATGCTTGACAATAAAGGATTTTATGGATACTTTGAGGAAACAGTGGATTTAAAATATATCTGACTTTCTTCAAGTGACTTATGATAAGTAATTGAATTCATGAAAAGTCCACTCCTTTTGAGATACATCCGGCTTAGTAAGAATGATTACTTTTGAGATGCCGGGATCAAATTGGTGTCTATCATTCCCTCACATGAGAGAAGATAAGGTGGAATAAGGGAATGAAAAGAAATGGGAGAATCGATCCATACAACATAGCGAAAATGGATTCACTAGAGGGTATGAAATCTAACTCAAGGGTGGGCAAATCATTAAGCACATGAACTCTTGTTTCTTTTGTTTGGAAAATATTCCCACCACATCCCATTGTGAAATTGCACAGTTCGGGGCTCATCCTTAAAGAAACAAATCATTACTTTGGTTGAGATATGATTTGAGCGAGTTCATCGGCGAACTCCTCATGAAAAAAAATCACCTATGGTTGGAGGAGGAAACTGATCATTCGAAAGATCAAAAGATAAACGAATAATATTAGAAAATCGACAGAGTAGTGGTACTGCCACTACTTTCTCTTTAAATGATCGTTATAATGTAGAAAGCTTTGTAATCTGGAAGAGGATAAATCTGAAGGAGTCGTGGGAACTGCCACTACTAGGCTCTTTACCAAATTAAAGCAGAAAGTTGCCGATTCGGCAAAGATATTATCAAAGGTATTAGTCTCCTCAAGAAATGGTTAGGAATGTCGGAGGCTCAGACTTGTTCACATCAACGGGAAGAATGGAACGGGATTATCTTTTAATGCTTTGATTTAGCACAAGACGATTTACATTCAATATTGTTTCACGAAGTGGTTCGTCTTTGATTAAAAAGAATGTCATCCTCAAACCTTCAACTTCTGTAATAACAATACTCCATCAACTCGAAGCCTTAACTGGCTACAGATTGGGAGTGACCGCCCTTAACATACTCCGACTCGTTAATAGAGAGGAATCTTCATCAGTCGAAGTTAGACAATCAAGTTAGAATCTGAGAGTCCTCATTTTGATCTTGTGAAATGTCAAGAGGCGGAGAATTGTCATGAAAGGCACATCCCAACCACTTTGGGATAACCTTTGGACTCACTTGGGATTGGGACAAGGGATTTTCATACACTAGACTTTATGAATTGTCCCAGATTCCGTTGCGAAATTGTGTCAAGATGCTCATTCTCATAAATTAGTGAGTTTACAGGGCTCATCGGTTGATATAACACGGTGTGATGATCTGCCAGTGGTATTGTAATTGTCATCATTCATCATCACACAATTGGGAATCTTCCAATAGCGCTCTTTAGCCGCTTGCTCTTCTGCAATTCGCTTCTCTTCTTCTTTCTTTTGCATAGCTTGAACAATCAAATCATGCAAGGTTGTTATTTGAGTATTTAGAAGCTCAAATCCAGAATTGGATTGCTTATTTTGAGAATTGAAAAACCTCATTTTGAGAATTTTTGATATGATGTTAGACGTATATTGCGAGGTTTGGAAATTGGTCAAAACCGAAGTAATGAATATAGCATGGGGATTTTTGCTCATGATAACTGTCTTCATTCATTGCGTTGACACTGAAAAAGTCTCAGAGGACCTCCACAATGTTACGAACAAAGGAATTGTTGTTGGAAGACTTGAGGCATCTTTTGTCGAGAAATTAATGTCTTGATTGTAACAACAGTTCAGATTGGATAAACGACTTGGGGTGAACTCAATCGTAACCATAATGAACATTGTTTCCAAATATTCTATCATATGAATTGAGTCGGGGGTTGTGGAGATGGGTTTTGAATAATCGGGTGTGTTATTAGATTGAGTACGGAGTTAAAAAAACATTTGGTGTTTCCACTAGAATCTTACAATAAAACAAACTCCATCATATTCATTGCAAACCACATTTTGGCATTGACCAATATTTTTTCGGTATTTGCACTCTTATTCGAGCTTGTGGGATCTTATCACCAGTTTGTTTGGTTGTGTTCCGGCTTAAGAGATAATCGGAGTTTCGGGGGAACAATTATAACCAATATGAGCACCTTTCCCACAAGACCTTACAAGTGGCATGTCGACAAAAGATGCAATCTAACGATTTCACCACACTCGCAACAAACACTGTTGGTCGATTAGTGGAGATTTTTGTGTGAATTGTACACTGTGGGTCTTGTTTTGACATCCGAATGGCTCTCGAGGAGCTTTAACAACGTTGAATTGTCATGGCTGACTTGGAAAGTATTTGAAACTTTTGAAAGCTTTCTCCAATATCTTTCGTTGTCAGGTCACATTTTAGACAATTAAGACCAATGCTTAGGTCTCACAATCGAAAAAATATTTCTTTTCAATCTTAATGTGTTGTTGAGGAACGAATTTTTTGTCGGGCATTGGAACAAGAAATCTTGTTTTTGGAGTTTCTTTTTTGACATCAAAAGGCTTGTACGTGTGCAAAATTTCCACAAGCCGAACATGCTTTAATCGCTTTAAGGCGACAATCGAATGATGTTCATACAGAATTAAATAGATAGGAGGGATTACGGAAAGAATTAACTGATACGAAGTAAAAGAAGATTATTTTTGGTGTTTTCGATTTATTAACAACATATTTCACTATTGGTCAAAATATGTATAGACAACTTAAACCTGATAATCAATCTTACTTCACGGTAGCTCTCAGAATGAAAAACGCACAGGTGAGCGGAGGAGTAGGAATAGCGCGAAGCTTATTTCTCCTTTCGGGTCGTAGTTCCTAGGAACAACCCTCCTTAAACCCACTTTATAGTTTGTTAATCAGAATGAGGTGAGCCGTATATCGTAAGTGACACAGAAGGCAAGTTTTAAATCTTTTGTTCGAGTTGGGAACTCAGCAGTTCACCGGAACTTATTATGATAATATACATCTTCATTCCCTGGCACATAACGTCTCCTTCTCCTACTTGACGTTTCACTGGAGAATATTATATTTTGGTATTTTACCAATTAGTTAATTTTAATTTTTATGGACAATTTTTTTTAATTTTTTTTTTTTTTTTTTTGGTTTTTTAATTTTTATATGATATGGTACTTATAATAGAAAGAAAAATATGTTGTGTTTTTAATATGATTATATTAATAAAAGACAAGTTCAGATCAAAGTTGGATAAAAATCGTAGAACATGCATCCCCCTGGCAACTCGGCGTCCAAAATTGATTCGTATCGGTATTATATATATAAATAACTCAAATGCAAAATCTCACCAAATGTCCTTAACCAATGGCAAAACGGTCTAAATCTACACAAAGAGGATTAAATATAAAGAGATCATTTATACGAGATTCCGGAAGAGATATTCCAGGGTCGTATGTACCAAACGATGGTTGCAATTGGAAAGTTATTCCTGGGTTTGTTGAGAAATTGACTGATGGAAGAATATATTGATGGAAACCACTGATATTAATTACAACAAAATTAATTAAATAAAATCTAATTTATCTACGGGAAACAAAAATTAGTTTAGGGGAAATCTAAAATTAAACCTACACTAAATCACGGGACGGGAACAGAATTAAGGTATCGGGAAACCTAAAATATTAAAAATATATGAAAATAAATGCTAAATAAATTAAAAATCAAAATTACTTATGTCTTAATTAAACTAATTTGAAAAAATAAGAAACAACTAGAAAAAAAAAGTGAGGTCTTTGTAATGTTAAAACGAAAAGAAGCACGGTTAAAAACGCCACACTGTAAAATGGGTCTAAGACTGAAATTTAGAAAAAATTAAGCCATATAATTTAAAATTTTATCATTTTTCATAGACACTAAATGACAAAAGAAAATTTTATAAACAAAAGAAAAAATTTTTTTGTTAATTTTATAGATTTTTTTATGAATTTTTAAAGATTAAAAATAATTAAAACTAAGAAAATAGGAAAAAGACAAAAATAAAAGTATAACATAATTCTGAAAAAAAATAAAATAATTAAAGGGAAATTTAACAATTCTAAAAATATAAAATGCCAATTTTTCTGTTTTATATTAGTTTAATTAAACTAATTAAATTTTAAACCTAATTTATATAATTAAATTAAATAAACAACTAAAGCTAACAGTTGTTAAAACAAAAGGAATAACAGTGAAAGGAAGGACACAAGGGACAAACGGAGACCCGACACGGTAACAGGCTAACTAACCACAGGGACTAACAATGTTAACTATAAAAGGAGAAATTACACAAATGATCCCTGAGGTGGACCCCGATTACAAGGTGGGTCCAAAGTGCTTATTATCAAAAAGCCAAAGAAGCAAAGCTGTTAAGGGGCTTGAGGGGAGTGACTTTTGTAAAAGCACTTATGCTTTTTACTCACTGAATAAGCTAAAAACTTAAGCTTTTGGACTGCAAAAGCTTAATAAGCTTATAGGCTTATTTTTCTTTCTTTTTGGGGTTTAAGCCAACAAAATAAGCTAAAACTTATGGGGACAGTTAAATAGGCTAGGGGAGTCCTAATTATAAGCTATGGCCATCTAATAAGCTTTAAAATAAGCTGAACTATAAATAAGCTATATTGACAGTTTTAAAATAAAACAGAAAAAAGGGAACTTTAAGCTAGATTTAAGCTAACCTAGAAAGGGAGATAAGCTATAAGGTTTTGGGGATTTAAAGAACTAGTAATAAGCTATATGAAAAAGCAAAAAGAACCTAGGGCTTAGAATCAAATAAGCTAGAAAAGTGGGCTGAGTTAAGGTGCTCAGCACCAGGGGAGGGTATGCACAGGCCTTGGGGGCTTTTTTTGTGCTTATGAAAATAAGCTCTCAAGGGCTTATTTTTCAAAATAAACCACAAACAGATTTACAAGGGTGGTCAATGAGCTTATATCCAAAATTTAAGCTTCTAAGGTTAAGAAAAAGCTGCTGATAATGGGGCTTAAACTTGAGGGTTCTTAAAAAAAATTGCAAAGCCAAGTTTTGACTTATACTTGGTCAAACCAAAGGGACAGAACAAAGGGGCTTTAGAAAGGGGCTAGTAACACTCAAATAAGCACACCAAGGGTGTGCTTAAGCTGTCTACACAGCTGGAGCACTTAAGCTCTAGTTTGCTTATGAAAAGTTTGACAAAATGCTAAAGGGACTTTAAAAACTTATTTTCAAACTAACAATGGTAATTTAAATGGCTTAATTAACCCTACACACTCAGCCAAAGTTGGCTGAGTGAGCTTGACCCATGAATAACCCCATTTGACCCATTTTGGGACTAAACCAAACACCCCCTTATTTTATAAAAAGGAGTTGTAAACTGATTTTTGGTAAAAGTAGGCTAAGAAAAGTGATTACAAGTGAACTTTAATAACTTTTAACACATGTTTAATCAATCTAAACAGAATTAAATAGCTTAAATCATATTTCAAATTTCGACAATGGTAATTTTCACAAACACTCTTAACTTTTATTTAAAACTGAAAGTATTACAACATAAGCTTAAAAATAAACTGAATTACACTTAAATGCTTAAAATAAAGACTTGGAATTAATTTTAAACTAAAAACATAAAAAAAATGGTGTGTTTGCTTCGGCTTGCTCTCTCTTCCTTTTATAGCAGCTCAAAGCCTTGTCTTTGCCTTGGGACGAGCTTGTTGTAAGAGTACAACACTCCCCAAGCAATCCTAGCCTTCTCTTTGTCTTGACTTCATCTCAGCCATTGATGTTGTTCGGGGTTGAGTGTTTGTGCCAGGGAGAGGGTTATAGGGGCAGGGTAAGGTGGGAAAAGGTGAGGGGTGAGCTGTAAGGGTACTTGGGAGGTGGTATTGCAAGAAAAACAGTGGGAAATGGGTGGTTTGGGTTTTGGCGGGTACGGGGTGTGTACAGGGGTGGTTAGCAGGTTTAAAAGAGAAGATTGGGGAAGAGGCAAGAATGCCCCCCCAACTCTCTCTCTCTTTTCATTTGGTTTAAGCCGAATTCTAGTTATAACAAGGTTTAGAAAGTGTCACTTTTGGTCCCTCCGTTTTATAACTTAAAAGAATAAAAGGGGTTTAAGGAAATTGCAAATTTGGTCCCTGCTGTTTATTTACTAAAAGAAAAAGGGGAGGTTAGGGTAAATTGCAAAACCAGCCCTTGTGTTTGGTTAAACCATTTTTCTTAATAAAACAACTTTCAAAACTTGGCATTTTTGGCCCCTTTTCTTTATTTTTTCATTTTTAATTATAAAACAAAGTTTTTAAAATTTACATTTTGGTCCTTGTGTTTTATAAAAAAGGATTGTGGGCTTTTGTTGGGCTTGGGTTTTGTGTTGGGCTTGGGTTTTGTGTTGGGCTTGTATTGGGCCCAATTGAGTGTGTCTGGGCCCCCAATGAGGTAAGGCTGGTTATTGGGCTTTTTCAAGCCCAATAAGGTTATGGAGTGGGTTTTGTGTGTACAATGGCTGAGATTGGCTGTAACTGGGCTAGGATTGGGCCTTCAAAGTCTTCACAGTCTTCATAGATATACTATTGGGCTTTCCCGGCCCATCAGATGGGTTAAGATTGCATCCAACAGTATTCTTCAGTTCCGGCTCCGGTTTGACTGCTGATTCTTCAGTATTGACTCTGACTTTGACATTTTTGGACTTTGGCCTTGATTTTGCACAGTCTTTTCCATTCCATGCTCAGTTTTGTCATTTTGGCTTGGTTTTCTGCCTTTTTGTTGATATCAACTTCCTGCACAATACAAATGCAAAACAAACATATATTTGGCAGTTTTTGTCTGTTTTTGGTCATTTAAGCTCGTTTTTAGAGGTAAAAGATATGTGTAATTAAGCACTTATCAGTCCCCTAGGCTACAAGGTAAGGTGAATAATCCAAGATCTTTTATTTTCTCAGGCATTTTGCCTTTTATGAACGTGGACCCATTTTTCCTAACTCTAGACTTTCCACATATCTATCTAACATTGCATTATACATTGGAGCATGAGCTAGAACTTCAAAAATCGATAAGTTAAGATGCAAATCCTTAAACTCATATTCTAAAGCTTTTGCTGGTTCCTTTGGTTTTGATGTTCTAATTTTGTCGACTGTTTGCAGTTGGTCTTTTTAAAGATTGCTTGATTGGCTGGAACATGTTTTAATGTCATTGATCGAATTAAGATAATGGGATGAGCATTGGGGGTCTTCTGTTGGGTAAGAACGAGCAGACAAAACTGGAGAGGTGGAGTTAACATTCAGTTTTGGGTTCTTAACTGTGTCACTTGGGAGTGCTCCCGTTATTCGATCATTGATGGCCTTCAAGACTGTGTCAATTTTATTGGTCATCTCGCCTTGTTGTTGTTTGAAATCGGCTTTAAACTTAGACAATCTAGCGTCTTGAGATGCCATAAAGTTAGACACCAACCCTTCGAGATTTGATTAATTGTTAAAATTTTAAGGGTTGTTGAAGGAGTGGTTCAGGAACGAACCGTTGGGCTGAAAATGATTAGGTGGGTTTGAAAAATTGTTTTGAGAATTTTGAGGTTGCCTCCACCTAAGGTTTGGGTGACTTTTCCATGACGGATTATAGGTGTCACCAAGATTGTTTTGCTCGGGTTTGAAAGTGTACCACTTGCCTCCCGCTTCGTCTGTACGCGAGGATGCGTAATCAACAAAAGCTTGCTCGGGATTTTCCATGCAATATTGAGTGTCGTGGGGACCACTACAGATCTCGCATGAAGAAGTGATTTTGTTCACTTGAACGGATGATTTAGGAGCAAGATGAGCTTCCATCAAGCGTTGGACTTGATTTTTGAGCTCGATGAGACGACGGTCGGATGTACTCGGGATATCTTGAGGCAAAGATATTGCCTTGACCGGTTTAGCGAAGTCCCTTGGGTCATTCCAACTTTTATTGTCATAGAGGGCTAGATCCTCTAATAGTGCCTAGGATTCTTTGACGTTTTTTGTCACAAAGCTTACCACCGGCCGACTGATCGATGGTTCGTCTTGTGGCGAAATTGACATGGTCATAAAAGATTTGAACTTGGAGCCAAAGATCGAGGCCATGATGAGGGACTTTTTAGAGTAAGTCCTTAAAACGAGTCCATGCTTCAGAAAGAGATTCACCTTGATGTTGTTGGAACATCAGGATGTCATTCCGGAGTTTTGTAGTCCTTCCCGATGGAAAGAATTAAGCAAGGAAACGAGTAGTAAGATCCTCCTAGGAGACTTATGCAAGAGGGTGTTTTGGTCGTTGGAACAAGAAGAGGGAAACAAGGTGACTAGTGGTCAAACAACTAGTCATGAGCTATCCATTAAGGCTTATGCTCCCTTGTTCCCTTAAGTGGGAGTTATCCCATGGAAATGAGGAATTATTTGACTAGCTTTTATCATTCTTGTAATAAGAAAAGAATGCTTGCATTATTTTAAGTTGTTAACTTATTTAACATAATGTATCACTTTGTAAAATTGTAAGACCTAGCTTATTATCTTTGTATAGAATTTGACTCATGTGATGTACGTAGCTAATGTTTCATAAAACTTTGAGCATTGTATACAAACATAGGTATTCGTTGAAGCGTAGATTAATTTTGGTGGTTCCGGGTATGCCTAAACGTATTTTATCGCGAAACGTAAACACTTTACGTAACCAATAAAAATAAAATGAACAAAGACCATAATTATTCTCAAAATAATTATTTAATACATGCTTGATGTAAACGTTTAATTGTTTGATGCCCGTTTACATTGAATAATCATTTTTAGCTTACACGATTTAACTTAACGTTTACGATTTAAAGCAAATGCGTACAATACTAAAAATACATAGTGGATTTATTGACGACGTCAATGACCCTAAAACACGGGGTGTTATATTTTAGCTAATTAAACTAATAATAAATCTAAACTACTTTGGTGATAACTATATGATAAACGAACGTATTTACTTAATCATACACTACTTCTTAGTTTGTTTTTCCTAATCTTGTTGCTTTGTCACACTTGTGATGATCTGTGTAAGTATTTCTTAAGTCATGAACGAATTACATGAACCCGCCATCTACGTAATATTCTGTTAATGCAACGCACAAGTAAGGTAGTAGAAGACTATTACAAGGCCCCTAAGAGTACATTACATGCACTAAAACACTTAAGAGGGATCAACCTCATTAGGAGTAAGGTAGTATGAAGACTGTTACCGATGGTATCCTTTCTACGCACTCGTGTTTCCTTAGACATCTATGCCAATTTAATATCTTATGGATAATTTTCTAAAGCCTAACGCGCACATTCATCACAAGAAGCAACATTAAAAGGATCTACAAACTAAGTTTCATGAAATCATAAGTAAATACTAAAGGATCTAGCCTAGCATGTTAAAAGGAAGGGAAGAACAAGAATCAATCACACAATACATAGACATATTGAATGATAAAAGATAGAAGATGTCACTTGATTAAAACATGTAATTAAGGCTGATACAATGGGGTTTTAACACCCTAAAAATGGCCTAAATAGAACCTATAATCGTTCTTCTAAAAGTAGGGTTCGGTTCCTAAAAGGTGCACATTTAAAAACCTAAAAACGAGTTTGGATATATAGGAAAACGGATGCTACGGCATCGCATTATAATCCTGACGCTGTCGCGCCACCAAATATTATAGGGCTTCTTTAAGTCGGTTGGATCTTGACGCCGTCGCAAGAAGTCTGACGCCGTCCTTTATAAGCCATGACACCGTCACAATAAAATGTGACGCCGTCTCCACACAGTCACGCACTATACGCGTATTCTTCAAGAGATTTGGTGTAGAGTCTTAGTCTTGTCCGTTTCTTCTTCGAATGAGCCCAAGTCATGTGTATATCCTCTAAAAGCCATCCAAGTACTGAAAATACAAAAAGGAACGATTAAGTACATAATTTGGGCATATTTGCATAATTTAAAGGGTTAAATGACCCTAAAAAGTGTATAAAATGACACCTCATCAGTAACTTTTGGTTTTATGAGACTTTTCATGGCATTAGTAACACTTATAGTAATGTCATGAGCATGTTTAGTCTCATCTTATGGCTTAGGTCCAAGGTCTGCCCAATCATACTCGATTAAGTCGACCAATGTAAGAACTTGCAAAAATTGACATAGATCTAACCCATGATAAAATTTGCCTTGGGTTAGAATTAACCTTAGGTCTCACCAGAGAGAAAAGACCAACTGTAAGTTTTCTTAAATTGGGTGGCATAGACTTAAATTACACATAGGGTATACACATATGTTTTAATAAAACTGATGTGTATTTTCTTTTAAGAAATTATTTGACAAGTTTTAAATTTATAAAACTCGTTTCACCTATGTCTACAACGTACTAACGGGCAGAGAACCCGGTCATGTATAGTGTAGGATTGGTAAATCTAAGGTCGTCCCAAGAGCTAAAGGGCGGTCTAATATTTGAGTTTTAAATGTCACGTTATTGAAAGCTGATCGATTATTAGATTGCAAGAGAAGAAATAACAGGAATTCAATTGGTTTGATCAATCAAGGGAAATAGTATAGTGGAAGGCTACTATGAAGATGAACCCATTTAATTAAATAATTATCTTAAGTTTAATTATCTTGATCTCAAGTGCAATTTCTAATTCTTATTTTATTAGTGTTCTAATATCAACAGATCCGACTTGACATTCGTTGTCTGTTCTATACTTCCTAGGATCCTAATTTCTCAAAAGCCTCGATGTTAAGGTATCCTAGTTGTAGCTATTAAGTACCAACCATCCAAAAGACTTGTCTATAACCCAAATAGATTACTAACCCTCTATGAAAAAGTTCTTGTACTTTTTAAAGTATTTAGAGTTATTAAGGCGGTAATCGGGTCGATTCCTACACTAGGGATAGATGCAAACTTATCCTTAGTACATCGTTAATCTTAAGTTCAGCGGTTCGCTTAAAGAAAGAACTAACATGATCAAAACTACCATTCAATATTACCAAAACGCAGGGATCTATGACAAGCTATAAGGATATCTAACAAAACAATGGTCGGACAAAGAGATCAAAAATAAATAAACAAAGAATTATTAACAATTTAAATGGCAAGGGCAAAAATGAAGCATAATAAATATCAAGCATCAACAAATTAAGTCGAGATCAAATAAATCATTAAAAATAATTAATTGAAATTAAACTTTAATAGCTGAGGAATCATGTACAAATCATGATGAAATAATGCTCCCGATCTTCTAGTTGGATCCCGTAACGAACCCCCGAAGGTTCGACCTATACTCGAATCAAGCAGGCAAGCAACCTGCTCTTTTTCTTCTCCTCTTTTGTTTCAAGCGTCGGTAAGCAGAAAGCCCCCAAATGAATATGATTTAGAATGATCATCATTTATGACTATATATACTAATATATAAGTTTAGGTATTTGTCATAATTGACCCTCCGTCTTTATGATATATATTTATTAATTAATGAAGCTTCATCACTTTTGCACAGCTTTAGTCCTTGTGATGAGTCATGACCTCGTTACGTCGTAAGCTTTCTGATGTAGCATTCCATCTTTCAGTGTTAAAATAATTATGGCGTAACTCCTGCGGGATAGTTACGCCGTAACTTCTTGTCAGCATAATTACACATGTCATATTATTTAATTACAGCGTAATCTATATAGGCCAATTGCACCGTAATTCTTCCATAATGCTGATTTTGATATAAAAAGTCGTTTTTCCGCATCTTTTCCGTTCCAATTCCTTTTATTACCTGAATTTGAAATATAAATGAATTAAGTACCAAATTCATATAAAAATGATATAGAAGAAGGCAATAAACTCAGGAATTTGATATATAAAAGTATTAAATATTTGATGTTACCAAATATCCCCCACTTGACTTCTACTTGCCCTCAAGTAGAACCTTTTAAATAATTCTTAAAAAGATATCTCCCCAGTTATCCAGGAAGATATGAATTTAAAAATTACCTATGCTAGAAAATTCCAAACCGAGCACCTCACGAAAGGAAAAACGAATCACACTCATGCTCTCACTAATCTATGTGTTTTAATTTTGGTGAACACTCAACTGCTCAGTTATTGCAAGTATTCTATCATAGGCTTGGCAAGGATACTAATCTCCACCACTAGAGTCTAGATTCAACTGTTCAAAAAGGAAAATGGGTTGACACAACACAAAGGCTTACGAGGTAAATCATTCTTTTAATACAATCTTAACCAAAAGCGTTACACCAACAAGAGAGACGAAACCACACATACACATCCGTAACGACAGATGAGACATGTATGATTGCTTACTCCCTCATTCGAGCAAAACCAAAGGTTAGGAAGAAAAATGATATAGGGTATGATAAAGATATGGGATGCACATTTAATTGTTGTTAAATAAAAACACAAAACAAATAGTTTTCTAAGTCTATAATCTCCCTATCACTGGTCGCATTCAAATCCATAAGGCAAAAGTCAAGGGGTCTTTATAATATACGAGTTAATGCGTATGAAATATAGTGCAATGCCTCATAATATCCATAAACTAGGAAAATAGGACACATTAACTCGGCCTTCATCATCAATGAAAAAGATTATGTTCCAAAAAAAATTAAACATTTTGGGTAAAATTAACACATAGTCTCACCAGATATTCCAACATATCTCATTTCTATCTTCCTCCCCCCCCCCCCACTTGAGATGTACAATGCCCACATTGTACAATTATAGACTTATAACATAAAGGAGAGATATAAATGACACGGGTTTATAAGAACTACCCGTTTACAAGGACGGATAATCATCGCCAGCTGAACATGGCGGGAATGCTACCACAATACGACATATAAGCTGATTTATAATTTTTTTTATCAGCTAAAATAAATACTTGCTTGCATGCTTTTTATTCTCTTTTATTTTTTTTCTTTTCTTTTTTTCTCTTTATTTTTTTGATGCAAGGCAAGGATACAATGAAACGGAAATAACAATATAGACACATATATACACGAGTATCCCCCGCCCCCACTTGAGATCAACTGTCTTCAAAACCCGACTTTCTTCACATACCCTCTATCTTAACCTGTTACTTTTACCAATGAAACCAAAATAAACCAGCAATTCCCCGATCATGGACTAAGAAACTATAGGCTAGGCTAGGCGATTAGTGTAACGAAATAACATATATTAAGTTTAACACAAGGAATGGCTTAACAGGTTGTACTATGTGTATCTTGCACTAAAGGTGAGTGCAACAATGTAACCTTTGCCCTTTTATGTTCTGAATATTTCATTTATAGTCCTTTGACTATTTGACTTTTGTTAGTTTATTCAGATTTTGTACCGTGTTGACGGTGGTGATTTTGTTGAGAATTATGGTGATTTATGGTTTATTGTGATTAATAATCCCTTTTGGAAGGTATTATTGTGTTATTTGTATTCCGGGTGGTTTGCCCCGTGAATATTAAAAATTGCCGAAAAACGAGTCTAATACGTCCGTTAATGTCCAAATGAGTTTTGAAGGATTTAAAGTGTAAATATGTCATATAAATACTCTAGGTTAATGGAAAATTAATTTTAAGGTGAATAAAAATGCTAATTAACTTTGGGGTAAATTTTACGGTTGATTTTTGTAACACCCCCAAACTACGATACACAGCGGAATGCAACATTTGGGGTGCTACTTTATAATCATGCACACGAGTCCCAGTAAACGCTTAATGATATGTTTATAAAACACAATTTTATTTATTAGAAGGATCAGAGTACATAGGTCATAGAAATTTATTTCTAAAAGTCACAACCCGACTTGATTTCTAAAACATTTATTTAGTTTATGATACTACTTTACCGAAGTACCGTCCTTGTTATCCGCGTTCTGTCCCGTCCAGCCATCAAATGCAATTAACCTAAGATACAAGCTTAAAAACGTCAACAAAACGTTGAGTGAATTCATAGAGTTTACACATAACAGTTAGAACGCATATTTGGTTCAACAAAACATATAACGTTGCTCGTAAGACAAGTTATATTTAAATAATGTATTCCAACTAAAGAGCCCGTGTACCGACACATAACACATTCATCCCGTAGGACGAAATAATGTCCAAGAAGTATGCCCCTTCTCCCATTACTAACTACAAAATGTCCGTTACAGGGTGCTCACCTTCGGATTCCTACCCCAGACAGGGTTGTCAAACCCAATAGATCTATTTAATGCATTAGCATTCACCATCAACAAGGCAATTAACGGTCACACAGTAAAAGGCATATACTCAATAGTACATGGAATCATATTTAGTATCAAAACACATTGCGTTCCCATTTTCAAAACAAGCAAGTATCCCCCTCGCGGGTTTAAAAACATTTAAAACACTTAAAAGCGAGGCTATGAACTTACCTTGGTCGAAGCCGAAGATCAAATAATCGAAACAATCTACGAAAAATCAACGAACACGATCACGACCTATAATTTATGTCGCTCGATTACTATACCAAAAAGTATGGTCAACGATGCATACATCGTATCAACAAAATCATATATATATATAGTATATATATTCATACATGTGATGAGATATCCACTTGCGCCTTAGATCCTAAAACCCCACAATATTAGGTTACGATCATTCTTTTATTTATATTATACATCGCTTAATTGAAAACTTTCTATTTTAGGAAACTTTCTATTTTTAGAAAGGTACTATTTTTAGAAAGTTACCATTTTTAGTAAGTCTCGTCTTATAATTACATTTATAATAATATTTAATTATCTCGTAGAACCTTCGACATTCAATTTGATTATTGTTTACTCATATCGGGATTATGTCTCGTATATTACAAAAGTTTCTATTTTTAGAACCTACTTCGTTCGTATTAATCGTTAAATTTAAAATATCTCACTCGTAGTAATAATAGCGTTCAATTACTTTTATTATACCCGACAAGTTTAGTATTAAACCGTTGACTTTCAAAACTCAACGCTAGGCTTTGTTTGACTTGGACTTTTTATTCACATTTTACATATACATATATGTTACTAAATCTGACCCGCTCCAAACGACGCGCTATATCACATTTTCACGACTCGGACTAAAAAGAGATTTTATGTAAAACGACGTTCCGGACAACTTTTTAGTTTTAGCCGAGACCAGAAACTTGAGAGAAAATGACCAAAATGCCCTTGAAAGTTTCTGCAGGAACTTTGACATTTTTAATAAAAACACAGACTTTGACCTTGGGTTTTGACTCGTTATTACTCGATTTTAAAACTAACGAGCCTCGCGGCAAAGTGAAACATCATTCCGAGCAACCTTCGTGTTTCGCCGGAAGGCCGAAACGGGCTCGAAAGTGCTCAAAACGAACGTTTAATTTTCTTACAGCAACTAGTAATTAACCCAATGTGCTGAATTTTTATACCAAAAATATATATCTCGTTTTAGCTCTAACTTTTTCATTATTAGGAGTTAGAAGCTCAATTTTATATCAAAACGATCGTCTAAGAAAGCTTTATCATACTTTTTAATCTAAAATCAGATTTCCCAAAATTTCAACCCTCGTTTACCGTGCCAAAGTTTCTGCACAAAGTACACCTTTTGTAAATCACTCCAAAACTTATTTTTGACCCAAATCTCACTTACGACATATCTAATATGGCCTATAATTCACACTTAACTCGCTCAATCATTTTATAACATCAACTAACTAATCGGCGTAAGATCTTGTCGATTTCATCACATGCAACGACTAAAATCTTTCAATATATGAAAACGAACAAAACAAAAATAAAAAGAGCGCTTACAATGCTATAACAAGCAAGATCGGACTCGAATAATAGTTAAACTCGTCTCCTTTGTTCCTTTGGCCGTGACTTCGAACCCCAAGACCAAACCAAAACCAAAATCAAATCAACACCAAGTTATTCCAACTAATCACCAAGCAACTAGACACACCCTTGTGTGGCTCCCTTTTGTTTCGAACCCACAACCTAAACCAAGACCCTCTCAATAGCTTTATATAAATTTAAAACTTTCACTAGGCTTTCTTATATCACTTTCCCACTAGTTTAATCAATCTCAATCAAATCAAAACCCACTAGTTTTAATTAAAACCCAAACATGCATAAACCTTAATGCATGTTCATTTTCCTTTCATTGATGATTAAATAAACTCTTTCTAAAGGTTACTTGATAGTTGGAAAAATCAAAACACCAAAAGGGTGTTTGCTTGTGTGTTCGTTCGAATCAAAAAGAAAAGAGAAGGTCGAGAAAACTAATTTCCTTTATGCCATAGTCTCTTATAGCATCAATTGAGTAGTGTTTTATGGATATTCAAGATCAAAAGTTGGCTTCTTCTTTGGTTGTTGTGGTGTTGTTGCCGTCGGCTTAGAGAGAACAAGAAGAGAGGATGAGAAACTTTTATGAACTATGTGTGTTTACTTGTAGGAAGTAGACTTAATCTTGGAAGCATACACAAACTTGTAATCATTAAAAATCTTGGAACCAAAAATTTTAAGAGTGTTGTGTGTTGGGTACTCAATAGCCGCCGGATATGGGGCTAGGTGAGGCATGCACAATTTTTTTTTTAACAATTACATGTTCTAGCATTTCATTTGAAACCTTTTAATTTAAAGGTAACTTGACACATTTTGTTTAAAAGGTATACACTTAAGTTGTGACTTACATGCCAAGGTCAAGGAACAAAGACGACATCTCCGAAAATATAAATTTCATCATAAAAATAATAACGAGACACGATGTAAATTTTTACGATGCTCAAAACGATTAACGAACGCGCTGTCAAGTGTTGACCCGCAAAACGTTAAAAATAAATATTTCAAATTTCCGTTCGAAATAAAATAAGAAAATAATTATTTACGACAATTAAAATTTTAAAAGTCGACGTTCGCTCACACGAATTTATAAAGTAATAATTATAACGTCTAATTCGCGATCGTCATACGCGTCGTGCAACTCGGGTTATTACATTCCACCAACCTTAAGGGAGCGCCGTCCTGGTGCTTATCCTTTCTTACTTGTCTTGCTTCCTCTTACAGTGAGACGACTTCCTTACGATTGGACGGTCTCACGTGCTTGAACACAAAAAAATTCACTCAATATAACACTTGCCTTGACTATTCCGGATGGAAAGTCAACAAAACAAATGATAATTCATATCAATAAAATCAAAAATATAGTTACGACTGCTCTTATTATAAGAGAAAAAATACGTCGCCTAACATATCCGAGAAATCACGAGTCGCGTCATTTTTAAACGAAAGACTTAAGATAAAGGATCAACTCAAATCTTAATTCGGTGATCATGTCAACATAACAGAATGCACACCCTTACACAAAACTAAAACATACATCGCTAACTAAAACCAATATTTATATCATTATCCAAAATCAAAATACTTACGTCGCTCTTCCGGTCTCTTTTAATAATGCCCTACCGGTTGCGAAAAATATTCCGAAGTACACTCGACCCCATCAACACATTATAGCGGTAACATATAAAATCACATATTCAATTAAGCATATAATCGCCTATTAGTCATTTTAAAATGACCCTATATTTCTATTTAGCTTATCATCACGCTTCGCGATAGTCATGCCTGCTTTCAATAAGTTCTGGCAAAATATCTGTACGGACTTATTAGGAAGCCTTAGCAATGGTTATGCTCATTTTACGGGTTCATACCCAACCGGTTAGATTGTTCATTATACTCGGCTTGCCGGATGGTCAGGCCTTTTGGTAATGATCTCGACTAAATCACGGTTAGGTTTTAGGCAACCATGGTCATGCTCGTGGTTTAACAAGCCATAAGTGACAATGGCCTACCAGGCTTACGTACCTTTCAAACCAACCTTCCTTCACATTTGGGTAGGTTTACCCATCAACTCACGTCCTAAGCCACATCACGGCTACACAAAAGCGACACAAGCGCTTACTACCATTCAAAAGCACATAGCACATAAATCACATAATTCACATAATTCGGCGGCGATAATCCCGCTAGAAAACACATATTGTCAGAAGACAAATTGAAAGCAATCAAGAAAACAATTTAGCATCATGGGCTCGTTGCTCGTCCGATAAAAAATAAAATATAAATTTCAACGTTTACGCACCGCGACTAACATAGTCGACTCGGTTCTAACACATCGCATCTAATCCTAGATGACTTAACTAATCAAGTTAAGATAACTACGCCCATTCCTATTTCAATACCGTTCGGATTAAGGCGTTAGCTACTTCGATTGTTCCTCCAGGATGGAAACGGATGCACCATTAGGCGGGAATCTCCAATCTCTTCGCTCTTTCGTACACATACAAAGTCGTTACATCAAGGAGTAAGGATCACTAACCTTAAGTCAGGTGTCGCTTAGTGCCTTATTCTAATCCTCGATGACATCGGGTATACTTAAAACTATACTACTACTATATTCCATTTCGGGGAAAGAAGTCTTATTTACGGCCATCAGTTGATACAACAAAGGCATCATACATCCAATGTAGGATAAGTCTTCTCCATTTCTCATTTCTAACCTCGTGACTAACCATCTCAGCTTCCACCCACCTTAGGAATCTTTACATCTCCACGAAGATTCCTTCTCAGTGTCGGTATCAGGTTTACACCCTTGGTAGCTCAATTCTACCATTGCTGACTAGCACACCGAATACACTTGGTCTTGACACGTCTTCATAACAATCACCGATCTTAAGTACTATGAACTAAACTTCACTCCTTTCTAGACACACTCGTTCCGATCAATACCGTAGGTATTTCCCCTTCAGAATGACTCAGTCATAACGACTCGCATGAGACTCTCTCCACGCTGTCAATAGGAGTAGGGTTACTTGCATAAGAATCTGTAGTAGGGTAAAAAAATATTTTCTCCTTCCAGAAGCTTGACCCAAACATTTATCCTAATCATCAAACATTTTAATGGTGACGATTTATCTGACATAGCGTGGTTCTTCCTAAATTATGCATAATTGATCAGGTTATGCATAATTGAGGACCAAACGACATCATGTCCTTCCTCGTCAAAATGTTTCCTTTTCGTACGCTACATGCGTAAGTTAATTACAAGAAAATTTTTCAATGAGTAAAAATCTAATTGTTTCAAAAGGAAGAAAAGAAGATAGCACCACCTTCCAGTCTCATTACTTAAAAAGAAAATTTATTCATATACATATATATATATATATATATATATATATATATATATATATATATATGTATATATATTTAATTATATATTTATAAAAGAAGGTTTAGTTGACACCATGGGGCAGTTTATGAAATTTGAAAACATATTTTTTCATTGTTTACACAAACGATTTATACCACATAGTCAATATGATTCGCGCAACGATATTTGTTCAACACACAAATTCATTATTGCAATTTACAGTTTTCACATCATCTAATTCCAAAATCATGGTAGTATAGTTGGTCAACAGTCACATCAAGTTTCAAAGACAATACCCACTCATGGACAATGCAAGCAAGTATCACACGTGCGCAAAAGATCCACCAACCGGAATCATTCCACACCCAGGATTAGGTCAATCTAATAACAAGGCTACTCAATACATCAACATCTAAATCATACAAACTCATAATCGAATGGCAATCATAGTCTCATAACCATAATGATAACAATACTGGGGGTACCACACGTACCACCAAAATCCACCAAAGTTACAAATCTCTGGTTTTAAGACCGATACATCCCAATCACAACAATTTTCTAAGTTTCTAACATAGGAACCCTAACATATCCAAATGGCTGCGGTGTTTACAAAAATAAAATACACCCGGCAACATGACCTCACTAACTGACGCTAGCAGTTTAGTGGCTAAACAAATGGTCATAATCAAATCCAAAAATCAAAATAAGCTACTAATAGAGGTTCTGGTGGTCTTCTCTCCAATGCTACAAGTCACCTCTCCAATCCTAAAATATACTGCATCAGTGTGCTCTCCTGTAACACCCCCAAAATCAGGTCGCAGCGGAAAGGTAACAATGGGGTGCTACGTCAAAGTACTATCCAAGGTGAAATTACCATTTTACTTTTATTTATCTAAGCTACCACTTTCCAAAAATTTTATCGCTCCACTAAACTGAGTGTATCTCCTAAACTGTGCGTCTGCAAAAGCCGAAATGACCGCTCAAATATAAGTTTGTTCAATATCTAGAACTTACAGTTTTACATATTTAGGTGTTGCTATGTAAACTTTTGGACTTATTACTCATTCAAATTCTGGTCTTAATTTTTGATAAAAGCGAACGCGTACGAGAAAAAAATAAATAGTGAATTTAATAGCGTCGTACATTGATCAAAAATACGAATTGTTACATCTCCCGGCTGCCCATCTCTGAAACTATAGTCTACAGCTGCTAAATCTGTGTGTCTTTCTGCTGCACAACCGTCTGCAAGGCCTGCACCCGCTGAGTCAACTCAGAAATCGTCTCATCTCTCTGGGCTATAGTCTACTGACCCTGCTCAACCTGAGCACCAACCTGCTCCCATCTATCTGCAGCATAAACCATTTGGGACGCCATCACCTGTACATGTTCCTCTATAGCAAAGACCCTCGGGCCAATCTCCCCAATAGAAACACCAGCTGCTACCTCAGCATCACTCACCTGTATCACTTTCTTCACAAGCTGCTCATGCCCGTACTCCAGGTTAACCAAGCGGGTACTTAAGTCCTCGATCACCGACGGAGGTATTGGAAGTCTAGGTGTTGGGAGGGGAAAATACGGTCCCTCAGCAGCAGTAGTGGATAGACCTCCAACCTTATAGACACTCGACGGCTGCACTGCTAGCATCGGAGGTGGTGTGATGGGAGCCATCAGCCACTCCTCGTTCACCTCCTAGACCTCATCCTCGTCAAAACCCTCAGAGTCATCATCCTCGAAGTCATCATCCTCACCAAATAGCGCGGCCAAGTCCTCCTTCATATCTATCACTAGAGCAGCTATCTGCTCCGCTGCCTTGGCTACCGGCTCAACAATCTCCTCAATAGCAGGTACGACCATCGGCTCATCCACCTCAGCTCCTTAGGTCTCGTCCATCTCGCCCAACTCCCCCAATAATGGTATGTCGGCCTCAATCCATCCGTTGTTGTTGTTTGGGTCACCAGCATACCCTGGTAGCGGTCCAGGTGCGAAGAAATTGTAGGCTGGGTGCGGCTCCAGCTCGTCTACGGGAAAGTCGAATATGCGGTCTAGTGACAAAGGTTCGCCCATGATACTACAAAAGAAGAGAAATGCATAAAGATAGTTTCATGAAAATTATACTCATCACATATTAGGATAGTTTCATGATTTTGCAGTAAATGCATAAAGAAATTAATTTTTTCGCGAGATGCAAATATCGAGTTATATATATATAACCATACACTATAGAACGGATGCCGTATATATGTATATACTTATATAATCATTACTCTTATCAAGTGTATCCCACTTGTTACGCACATAATATGCAATCAAATATACCACATAAGGCTTCTAAGGATCGGGAACAATGCGCGCGCGGATATCGTACAATGGTGAAAGACTCGTGAAAATTTTCCGAAAACAGCTGTAGTCCAACTTTTGTAAAATGACTTAGCTCACTACAACTCGTTCTCTGATACCACTCTATAACACCCCCAAACTATGATACGCAGCGGAATACAACATTTGGGGTGCTACTTCATAATACATGCACAAGAGTCCCAGTAAACGCTTAATGATATGTTTATAAAACACAATTTTATTTATTAGAAGGATCAGAGTACATAGGTCCCATTACCAACGTAGAAATTTATTTCTAAAAGTCATAACCCGACTTGATTTCTAAAACATTTATATAGTTTTTGATATGAATTCACCAATGGCCGTCCTTGATATTGCGTTCTCGTCCCGTCCAGCCATCAAATGCAATTAACCTGAGATTACAAGCTTAAAAACGTCAACAAACATTGAGTGAATTAATTAAAGTTTACACATTACAGTCAGAACGCATATTTGGTTCAACAAAACATTAACGTTGCTGTAAGACAGAGGTTAATATATAATTAATGTTATTACAAATAATGAGCCCGTGTACTGACAACTTAACACATTCATTCGTAGTACGAATTAATGTCCGAGAAAGTTTTGCCCTTCTCACATTTCACTACAAAATGTATCTGTTTACAAGGTGCTCACCTTCGAATTCATACCACGACCCCGGACAGGGTTGTCAAACCCAATAGATCTATTTAATGCATTAGCGTTCACCATCAACAAGACAATTAACGGTCACACAGTAAAAGGCATATACTCAATAGTACATGGAATCATATTTAGTATCAAAACACATTGCGTTCCCATTTTTAAAACAAGCAAGTATCCCCCTCGCGGGTTTAAAAACATTTAAAACACTTAAAAGCGAGGCTATGAACTCACCTTGGTCGAAGACGAAGATTAAATAATCGAAACAATCCATGAAAAATCAACGAACACGATCACGACCTATAATTTATGTCGCTCGATTACTATACCGAAAAGTATGGTCAACAATGCGTACATCGTATCAACAAAATCATATATATATATAGTATATATATTCATACATGTGATGAGATATCCACTTGCGCCTTAGATCCTAAAACCCCACAATATTAGGTTACGATCGTTCTTTTATTTATATTATACATCGCTTAATTGAAAACTTTCTATTTTAGGAAACTTTCTATTTTTAGAAAGGTACTATTTTCATAAAGTTACCATTTTTAGTAAGTCTCGTCTTCTAATTACATTTATAATAATATTTAATTATCTCGTCGAACCTTCGACATTCAATTTGATTATTGTTTACTCATATCGGGATTATGTCTCGTATATTACAAAAGTTTCTATTTTTAGAACCTACTTCGTTCGTATCAATCGTTAAATTTAAAATATCTCACTCGTAGTAATAATAGCGTTCAATTACTTTTATTATACCCGACAAGTTTAGTATTAACCCGTTGACTTTCAAAAGTCAACGCTAGGCTTTGTTTGACTTGGACTTTTTATTCACATTTTACATATACATATATGTTACTAAATCTGACCCGCTCCAAACGACCCGCTATATCACATTTTTACGACTCGGACTAAAAAGAGATTTTATGTAAAACGATTTTCCGGACAATTTTTAGTTTTAGCCGAGAGCCGAAACTCGACAGAAAATGACCAAAATACCCCTACAAGTTTCTGCAGGAACTTTGACATTTTTAATAAAAACACAGACTTTTACCTTGGGTTTTGACCCGTTATTACTCGATTTTAAAACTAGCGAGCCTCGCGGCAAATATAACATCATTCTGAGCAACTTTCGTGTTTCGCCGGAAAGCCGAAATGGACTCGAAAGTGCTCAAAACGAGCGTTTAATTTTCTTACAGCAACTAGTAATTAACCCAATGTGCTGAATTTTTATACCAAAAATATATTTCGTTTTAGCTCTAACTTGTTCGTTATTAGGAGCTAGAAGCTCCATTTTATGTCAAAACGATCGTCTAAGAAAGCTTTATCTTATTTTTCAATCCAAAAATAGATTTCCTAAAATCTCGACCATCGTTTACCGTGCCAAAGTTTCTGCACAAAGTACACCTTTTGTAAATCACATCAAAACTCATTTTTGACCCAACATCTCACTTACGGCATATCTAATATGGCCTATAATTCAAGCTTAACTCGCTCAGTCATTTTATAGCATCAACTAACTAATCGACGTAATATTTTGTCAATTTCATCACATGCAACGACTAATATCTTTCAATAAATGAAAATGAACAAAACAAAAATAAAAAGAGCGCTTACAATGCTATAATAAGCAAGATCGGACTCGAATAATAGTTAAACTCGTCTCATTTGTTCCTTTGGCCGTGACTTCGAACCCCAAGACCAAACCAAAACCAAAATCAAATCAACACCAAGTTATTCCAACTAATAACCAAGCAACTAGACACACCCTTGTGTGGCTCCCCTTTGGTTCGAAACCACAACCTAAACCAAGACCCTCTTAATAGCTTTATATAAATTTAAAACTTTCACTAGGCTTCCTTATATCACTTTCTCACTAGTTTAATCAATCTCAATCAAATCAAAACCCACTAGTTTTAATTAAAACCCAAACATGCATAAACCTTGATGCATGTTCATTTTTCTTGCATTGATGATTAAATAAACTCTTTCTTAAGGTTACTTGTTAGTTGGAAAAATCAAAACACCAAAAGGGTGTTTGCTTGTGTGTTCGTCCAAATCAAAAAGAAAAGAGAAGGTCAAGAAAACTAATTTCCTTTATGCCACAATCTCTTATAGCATCATTTGAGTAGTGTTTTATGGATATTCAAGATCAAAAGTTGGCTTCTTCTTTGGTTTTTGTGGTGTTGTTGTCGTCGGCTTAGAGAGAACAAGAAGAGAGAGTGAGAAACTTTTATGAACTATGTGTGTTTACTTGTAGGAAGTAGACTTAATCTTGGAAGCATACACAAACTTGTAATCATTAAAAATCTTAGAACCAAAAATTTTAAGAGTGTTGTGTGTTGGGTACTCAATAACCGCCGGCTATGGGGCTAGGTGAGGCATGCAAAAATATTTTTTTTGTAACAATTACATGTTCTAGCATTTCATTTGAAACCTTTTAATTTAAAGGTAACTTGACAAATTTTGTTTAAAAGGTATACACTTAAGTTGTGACTTACGGGCCAAGGTCAAGGAACAAAGACGACAGCTCCGAAAATATAAATTTCGTCATAAAAATAATAACGAGACGCGATGTAAATTTTTACGATGCTCAAAACGATTAACGGACGCTGCGTGAAAATCAAGCAACGTTGACTACCCCGTGAAAACGTCAAAAATAAATTTCAAATTTTAGCGTTCCTGTAATAAAATAGAAAAAATGCCGAAAAACGAGTCTGACACGTCCGTTAATGTCCAAATGAGTTTTGAAGGGTGTAAAGTGTAAATATGTCGTGTAAATACTCTAGGTTAATGGAAAAGTATTTTTAAGGTGAATAAAAATGCTAATTAACTTTGGGGCAAATTTTACGGTTGAGTTTTATGAGTATTTAGGTGATCCCGACATGAAAAGAAAGACCCGAGGCCCCTTTTGATGCCATAGCCGGTCATGGGAGGTTAAGGGGACAAGGAGGCTTAAATTTAGCTAACATGTCCCAAGGATGTACACATATATGCTTTCCACTAGAACCTTTTTCATTACAATCCATTTCATTTTCAAAAAAATAAAAACACACTTGTGTGTGTGTGTGTCTTTGGTTCGTCCGTCACCTACACCACCACAACCACCATATATTTTCCAACTTTGATCGAGAACGTGATATTCCGGATTGATACGAGTATTTGGATATTCATTTAAACAACGTTTGGGTTGTCCGGTTCGTGTCGAAATCTACATTTTTGAAGATTTTCTTGTAAGTTTTCAAATTTAAATTTCGTTTGTCCTTTTGGGTGTATTTTGATACATAAATGTTAGTTGTACAAGTTGATCGTCGTGAAAATCAATTTTTGGAAATGAAACGAATGTATAAAGGGGTGTTTGGTTCGTGGGATGTAAAAAGGCAAAAGGGGATTTTTGTAGTTTTGATGTTGTGGTCGTGATGGTTGAATAATATATGTTGCTAGATAGCTTATTTTTTATAATAGCTTGTATAGCTTATTCAGGCTTATTTTTAAGCTATTTCTTGGCTTATTTGGGCTTGTATGCCACGAAAAGTTTCCTAAAATCACTAGGAAAGTGATTTTGATTATTTTTGTGTGATGGCGTATGCTGTGGACTATTTTTGAGGCTTATGGTAGTAATCATATGCGATAAGTAGCTTATTAGCTTATTTGCAAGCTTAATATATGTATTTTTGAGCTATTGGACTCACGACCCAATAAGTCTATTTAAGCCGAGGCTTAATGGGATGGCTTATTGTGGTCCAGATTATTTTCCACTTATAAGTATATGCTTATATATGAAAATGGACCTTGGTTTTAGACTTGGGTCGTATTTTGGACTTATAAATGTCTTAATGGACCCTTGTTGGGCCTTAAAGCCCAATAAGCGATATTTAGTTGATATGAGAGTTTTGCCGGACTTTTGAAAGTGAAAGAAAATGTATTTACGCAGTGATATTGAACGATATTTTGGGAAAAACGTTGTAGTTAACGTTAAATATTGAGATTTTGGAATTTTGTCGAAAAGTGTCGAATTTATGAAAAGTGTTGAAAATAAGGTTTAAAACTTTGGAAAACGTTGTATGAGCGTACGGGTCATGTCGAAATTTTGTAAAAAGTTTATACTTAGAAATTTTTCTAAAAACATGATTTTTGATTTTTAAATAATAAAATATTATTTAATTATTTTATTTATTTAATAAATTCACTAAAACACGAAAAATATATTTTTTCTCGAAACTTCTCTAATATGTTTATTATGAGTAAACGTTTTATTTGCAACCGTATTATGATTGTTTTGAAGTGACTGAGGTTTACCGAATGGACTTGTCGAGATATATTTATAATTATTAATTATAAATATTTATTTATAGTACTTATCTATTTTCTCGAAATAGTAAAAGTATGGATCATCGGGGAATGAGATTGATATGATTGTGGAAATATGTTGTCAACCATCACACCACTAAATTGTTTTGGGTAATTGTACAACGTGTATAAACTCTATGCATCAAACGTGAAGATTGTTTTGGAATTAGATGATTAAATCGGGACATTAACTGGACTAGGTCGTGTGCGGGCGTCGTTGCATTTGCTTGCGTGATTGAGATTTGGTTGCTAAAGACTTACTAAAGGTGAGTTCTCGTAGCCTCACTTTTTACTGTTTTTTTCGTTGGGGGAAAATGAAACTCAAATGTGTTTTGAAATGTGGTTTTGTTTTTGGGACAAGATATGTGCTTATGACTGCTATGTGAATATTATGTGTTGTATGATTGTTTGGAGCGGATGGGTACGCATACCTAGTATTTGTGTGATTATTGGAGCGGATGAGTACGCCTACCCAGGTTTGTGTGTGGTCCTGTGATAAACGTCAAACGCGTGTCGTAATAATATATAGTATTTCCCGTTAGATAAGAAAATTACTTTAGGAAAAGTAATAGTCTATCCTCCAAGTGTCGTGTCCACGGCGAGAGATGAATTGAAAACCACGTATATGTTTTAAAGTATAAAGCTTGATTATCATTTAATTTTGGGTTTTTAATAAAAACTAATGAAATTGATAAAACTAGATTAAACTAATTAACAAGCAAGCTAATAAGATGAAAGATATAAAAAGAAAAATATGATTGTTAAATAAAAGTGAATAGATCCTTAAGTGTGAAATTGTAGATCTTAATAATGAACTAATCTCCGTCTAATAAATCGATTCCTCAAAACGTTGGCTTAATATTGAAAACGATTTTTTATCGAGAAATTAATTACTAATTTAATGCCTACTTAATCTTACGGCTTTTGCCCGTTCGACTAAATAAAACACTAAACTAAATAATTTTTGCAAATTATTAATCATTAATCACTTATTAAAATTCCACACTTAATTCACTAAACACAAATTTACATAACAAACATAAAAATAAACTACTCGCTATGCATGATGATAAAATAAACAAAGCTAAACATTTTAAACTAAGCTACACTAATGTATTGAAAAGGGAAAAGAGGTGAAACCGAGTCGAAGAACCGCAAAAGAACGAAAAACCACCCGATCTAATAATCTAACTCAATATTTAAGTTTAGAAGCTTATAGCTTTAAACTTAAGATAAAAAGCTAGAGTAGTAGACCCTTAAGCTCCACGCCTTAAGAGTAGACCGCAGAATTACCATTCCAAGACCAAATATAAACACTTTTTCTGTCCCAAAGCGTCCTCAAACTGCTCTTTAGCGACACATTATACTGTCACTAAACTGTTGCTAAACTATCGTAGAACTGGGTATTCCTTCCTCCCAATCTGTTAGTGACACTTTGTTTTGTCGCTGAACCGTCGCTGCTCTGTCACTAATAGGGATGCTCCTTCCTCCCATATCAATTAGTGACATAATTTTCTGTCGCTATTATGTTACTAAGTCGTCACTAATCTAGCAGTATTAAAAATGGGCAAGCAGTATTAACTTAATACTCTACCAGTATTAAGTTCCAAACACGCAGCAGTACAAACGATTAAAAGAACAATAGTATAAACGTAACCACAAGCAACATGCTAATCACACATCTTCATCTGAACAACTATCAATATCAGACCCACAATCAATGAACATCAATTGCACCATCATTAGACCCATATTGATCACACCATACAACCATGAACAATCCTCCATTTCAAAAACAATACCACCTGATGCTGTAACATAACCATGAAAACAAGTCACAACCTTCTTGTTTCTAAAATCGATCATAGCAACCTTATTCATCGTGATCCCTTCTACTTCTTGAATCTGCTCGTAACAGTAACCCAGTCCATCATAAAACAAGAAAATATTAAGCAATAAAATATATTGGACCAACTTTATAAATCTATTTGACTAAACTAATATTTTTGTATTTTTTTTGAAAATTATTTAAATAGATTTAAATCGAATCTGAAAATACGAAAACTGATATTACCACTACTTTGAAAGAAACTGTTTTTAGAAAGAAGGTTACTGGATTTGGTTCACTTGAAGCCCAAATGGAAAGACAAATCGAAATTTAGATAAAATTGACGAAATCTAGCAAATAAAAGAAATCTGTATTCGAAATTCATTAATCTATAATTTGTAAAGGATAGAAATAAGATGGTTAAGCTTGCTACTAAACAAATAAGCTCTCGAAGCTTGAATGTGCTAAAGGCTTATAAATAAGCCGAGTAGAAACTCGTTGCACATTCCTATATTGTTCGAATCGAGCCAAGTAAAGAAAAGAGAAGAAAAGAGAAATCGCAATAAGCTAATAACAACAATCCCCTCTCCGAATAAGCTATAAGCTCATTGGAATGAAACAGAAAATAAGCCAGAAATTCAGCTTATTAAATAAGCTATTTGGATAAGAAAAGGTAAAGAAAAGAGATGTGACAATAAGCTAGCTTTAAAACAAAACAAACTTTAAACCATAACTATTAATAAGCTGAAGGAATACAAGTACAATAAGCTGAAAATAAGCTGGAATAGCTTTTACAGAAATCTAAATAAGCTAAAAGTGCATTAGAAATAAGCTAAAGCAGAGAAAATAAGCTACTACAATTTTCTAAACTAAACTAATTTCTACTCCTAAACTAACTATTGCTAGTCCTACCTACGAAAATAAAAATAGCGAACAGAACAAAGAAAAAAAATGAATGTAAGATAATATAGATCACGTCTCCTCCCTTATTTTATACTCCCTCCGTCCCAAAATTATTGTCTCCTGACAAAAAACACACAGATTAAAAAAAGTGCATTTATTACTGCTTTATCTTTCTTACTTTTTGACAGAATGACAATTTTACCCATAGCTAATTAATTAAATTATTCTTCAAAGTTTGTAATTTTAATTTCAAACAAGGGTAATATAGTAAACTTGATCAAACTTTTATATCTATTTTTAGTAGTGGACAATTAAAATAGAACATCCTAAAAAGGAAACGTAGACAATAAAAATGGGACGGAGGTAGTAACTTGCGTACACAATACGCAGTAACAAGAGTTGGAATATGGGCTTTTCTTTTATTTCTTGAATTGGGCTTTTGGTTATTGCATTTCAATTATTGGGCCAAGCCCTTTTCTTTCATAGTGTTGGGCTTAGTGCTAAGCTGCTGCTGGGCCGAGTTATGCACTCCATACTTGGGCTGTCATTGTTATAATTCTTGAGCTTTGATAAGTATGGGTCGGTCCGACCCATATAAATGGAGTCGGGCTGGACCAATAAGAGATGAAGGCATCGTTGAACTCGTAATTTCGCGCTCTTTTCAATGGCATGCTCGGGGAATTTTCACGACTTCATCTTGATCTTGAATATTAAGCACTCTTGATCGAAACGAACCCGAAAATACTCGTTTTTGCTTTGCTTTCAATCCTTTTTATATGCAAGACATAAAAACATCAAACAAACATATTTGCACGATAATTATCCATATTTTAGCGTTTTTAGTCCGATTAATAGTGTTTTACGGGGTATAAACGATGTGTGTTTTAGTACACATCATCCTGTCCTAATTTTAGTGTTCCAGCTGGTAGGCCCTTTAGGTACGTAAGTGACATATGATTATTGATTAGCGGTGATGCTAAAGTTGTTTGCATATATTCACTGTCATATATCACTATTGTCCACTGTTGAAATATTGGCACAACTTTTGGGTTTAAGGTCAAACCTACAAGCTCACCAACATTATTGTTGACGTTTTCGAGTATCATTTTCAGGTGAAGTGAAAGAAGAATAGTTTGGTGACTGTGATAGCAGACTTAGAAGTATCCCGAGTGGATTTTCATGTGAAGTCTTGCTTGCTTGTTATGTGATTCTAGTATTTGGATATTTTGGATTAAGTTTGGATCATGGACCCCTTTGAGGGCATTTGAATAATTGTAAGAGATTATGGATTTTAGTTGCGATTTGGGACGTCACTCGAGTTTGTTCGAGGTTAATGGTCTTCATAGCACTTAGAGTTTATGCAATGTAGTTTTCTCTATTTTGTATCTTGTATTACGATTGATTATTATGTTGCATTCCCGAGTTTCCGTCATTGTCGGGGTGTGATATTTGTTAACTAAAAGAAAGGGTATAATCGTCATATTTTAAATTGTTTATACTGAAAAGGTGAAAAATGGGCGGACCGGGTGGGCTGCGAGAGTGCGTGTGTGTATCTCCCAAACAGATGACGAGGATCTCGTGGCGTCAGAGCCGTCGCACTCGGGATCTCTCTCTTTAGCGGGGGGGGTTTGTGGGTGAGGTGAGTAGTCGCAGTGTTTAGTATAGTCACAAAAGTAGAGACAGAGAGAATGGGTATGGTCGTACTGTCAGAATGAACGATATAGGTTGTAAAGACATACTAGGGTATGATGGGACATCGGGGCCTGCGGTTTTCCAGGAGGTTGAGGGGGAATTATCAGTCAGTTTAAGATCAAAGCATATAAATCTTGGAGAACTAGACAAACGACCAGACCGGTACTCCCTTGTTCGAATAAACTAGACACTAGTAACCGAAGGTTTCCAGTTTACGTCTACAGCCAAGACTAGTAGCGAACATCTACATAGCGATACATCTCAGATCAGAGTAGGCGTCTCATTAGCAGTACATCGATAATGCACCGACTATGCGATCCATACAATGCGAATGCGCAGGTGATACAGAATCAAACAAGAATCTCAAACTCATTCAAACACACATTCTCTCATATATGCGAAGTGCACACTACTAAACATAAACACAACAAAATATCACGAATTATAACATCAATTTAGCAATTAGACATCTAAATTACATTAAAACAGGTTAGACACTAAGAGCAATATCAAGTAGGCAACAGTCAATTTAAGAAAATTAGATTACACGTTTCAAAGTTATATTCAAACTCACGCTCTACCCTCAAGCACACGGAATCAGACACAAAAACTACCTGAGTGATGACACTAGTTCAGTTTCAGGCGAGCTCACCTGCGTCTTCAATTGACGCACGACGTTAGAGCGCGCGAGCCTCTTACAATCATCCTGATCATGTCTCGTCCAGATCAGTCCCAGAAAGCAAATCTACTATTTAGACATCAATCAGAGCCTGACTGTCTACACAGTTTACATATACTCTGAGATGTCCGACTCAACGCTAACAATAAAGGTGTAAATCTAGACACTATAACCACTGGCAGGAGACATCCAGTACATCATCACATAGATAGCCATCTCTTCTAACTAGCTCAACTGAACTCATTGCGACGATGAGTTAGAGTTGACGTAGGTGGAGACGGAGAGCATGAGAGCGAGATTGACATGGTGTGTGATGCTGAGTAGGAGAACACCTCTCAGAGTGTGAGAAGTGATCTATCCACACCTATAGCTAGTCAGTACTACACAGGTTTGGTTGGAGACTCGCAAATCGCGCAATTCAACAGCACAAATAAACACAAAAATGATGAAGATTTAGAAAGACTAGGAAAAGCGGTACAAGCGCGAATGGATTAGAAAACTGGAATTAGCCATATATGAAAGTCGCGGAGTAAATGCTGGTTTTTGGGGGGGGGGGGGGGTTGTTTAGTGCGAATGATTTACTGTATATCTCGAATCAGCATATCGAGGACATCATCCTAAGACCCTAGAGCACGTAAATCCTGTCGGACAAAGTGTACGCGCATCCGCATAAGAGTCATCCTGTGAGCTTTTAATTATAATGGCTATCTTAAGAATTAAAGCAAAGGTGATCCTAAAGGGCGAGGAACCCTAGCCCAATAGGACTTTACCCCACTGTAATGTTTTGACGGCGTTTTATTATCCCTGGTAGTCTTTACTATTCCAATATTTATCAGTAAATTAAGAGCATGATTGCTAAAACATAAATGGGCCACCTACCGGTCCAACTAAGCTCATAATTCAAAGACAAAGACAAAACGTTATTTGTGATCCTATTGACCAGGCACATATGGCAACACGATAAGGAGAGCTCATATGTGCCCGGTAATCTAGAATACGGATAGATCGGCCGTGGTAGTCCACAGAGGACCTAGGGTGAGAATGTAGGCGATTATCCAATGGGGGAACCATGAAGATAACCCAAGGGTATTAATACCACAACCATTGTAATTATACAAGCGTAATTAAAGAATTTAAAATCAAACGATTAAGAGAGTAAGAATTACACGATTCCTTCTAAGAGTCCGTGATCAATGTCTTTAACCTTGGTGCGATCTTGCACGTACTAAAATTTGTCTTTAGAGAGGTATAGGTGATAAAGAAAATAATATTTCCCACCTAAAAAACTTGTTTTTGAGTCATCTATTTAAAGTGTGCTAAAAAATACAGATACCGTGCCGTATCCATAACGAGATGATACGCGGATGGGCTGATTCCATAGAGTGCGCGCTACGTTTGTATTAAATCTTAGATATCATTCCCCCAATTTACTTGATTTACTGTAATCTTACGAATGAATTCTTCATGGATACAACGTAGAGAAAACAGAGTGAATACGCCGTATTGGGAATTGGTCAAACGCATTTTCTTGTGAAGTCTTAGAGCTGATATGCCAAATTACGCGCCTTTTAGCGTGTACACGAAACACTCCTGAAATGACGTGCATTTATCAACTTTAAGCAATTAGATACCAAATAATGCAATTTAATTATAGTAAAATTGGCAAAACAAATGGGATAAATTATATAATAAAATGACTTATTTGATGTCTATCATGTTGACAAGGTGAATCTTCTCGTGAAGATACTAGGTGGGGAGTGACTCCCCCCCCCGCCCCCCGAGATTGGTTAGAGGTAAGGATGACTCGGATTTTACATTGTGTTTTTACTATAGAATAAAGAAATCACATGAATGATTTCTTGATAGTATTTGGTTAAAGGAATTTTGAACAAGGTGTGTTTTCCCTCCCTTTAATTCGTACTCATCTGTGCCATAAATTGGGAAAAAAAGAATACGTGAAGATGAACTAATTAACGTAGCGGATAAGCTTGACAATGTCAAGACGGATGACGTTAGGCATAGATGAAACTTCAACCGCGAAGTTTATGATAGCTCCTCACGGGGTATTGCGAATGTTTCATAGAACAATCACACGACCGAAGAATGAGGTGTCCTTAAAGAGGTATAGCGAAATGTGGACCGAAGAAATTATCCATCTATATATATAAAAGAGGCATGGATTAATGTTTTTGTAAAAAGACTTAGACATGAACAATGATGATTACATCTTTACTTTGGTATATCAGGGAAATAAAAAATGCTTAAACATTTATCGGAGAGATAAATGAATAGAAGTTGTCAAATTAATCAAATGTATTTACTAGAATCAAGACTATTAAAATGCGAATGATACGTTTAGAGCTTTTGTTTCATCATTTCCTATACCAAGACTTTAAAAAGGTTCACTATTGAGTGGTTTGTGAGTTGATGTCGGCAATGTTCCTATCTGACGCAACTTTTTAGGAGTTTTGTGTTGATGAGGTGAGATACGATAATGGGGTGAGACCATACTCGATAGTTGACATTTGATCTGAGCATAAAATTGGTAGTTGGAGGGGATGGTGGGAAGTTGTAATATAGTGATTGATATGGGATTGGGGATGTTAGTGATAGGCTGGGGGGGGGATCCGGTATGTATTCGAGTAGGAGTGATGATGTGAGGAGTGAGCATGCCGATGTGGGGGGGTGCCGTCGATCGTGTGTGTAGTATTAATATCGAGGTGAGGGGGCATGACGATAAACTCATCGTGCATTCCTAAGGGGAGTGGAAAAGTACTGGGCACAAAAGTGAAAGTTACTAATCTGTAAGGAATGGGGTGATAGGGAGTTGGAGGAAGAGGTGGCCTACGAGAATCAGCTGTAGAATGGAGGGGGGAGGAGAGGCGAGCTGGAAGAGGGACGCGTGTTTGGACACAGCAGAGGAGGTGTTTGTAGGGAGTGTAAGCTAGTTAAGCGGTTGGAGGGGGGAAGAACGCTTGTGTAAGCATACCTTGTTTTCAAAGGCTTGTACGAGAAGAGGTGATACTGGATTAGTGACCTTTACACGATTTGCTATAGGCAAGTTAAAGATACATGATATTTCGGATGAAATATTTAAGTTATCAAACCTACTTGGATGAATGTTTAAGATATGTAATCTAACTATTCCTTTACGAAAGATGTGAGATTATTTGGGCAGCATGCAGATTGTCACACCTCGACAAAGATGAAAACTCATGAAATGAAACATAATGATCAATCAAAACGACATGGTACAAAATAGAGAAAACTACATTGCATAAAACTCCAAGTGCTATGAAGACCAAGCACAACCTCAACAACTACGAGAGATGTCCTTAAATCGCAGACAAAAATCCACAACGCACTTAAATGCCCACACAGGGGACCAAAATCCAAACTTAATCCAAAATCAACCCAAAACTGAAAACCAAAACAAACAAGCCAAGCAAGACTTCACACGAAATTCTACTCGGGATACTTCTAAGTCTGCTATCACAATTACCAAACTATTCTCCTTTCACTTCACCTGAAAATGATACTCGAAAACGTCAACAATAATGTTGGTGAGCTCGTAGGTTTGACCTTAAACCCAAAAGTTGTGCCAATATTTCAACATGGACAATAGGCAATATGACAGGTGAATTTAATGCCAAATAATTCAAGACATAGGCCATCCATACCTATCAATCACCATATGTTCACTTTCCCCCTAAGGGTCTACCACTGGAGCACAATATTGGTCAAGGACCAACACACAAACTTGGGTAGGCGTACCCATCCGCTCCAATAATCATACAAATACTGGGTAGGCGTACCCATCAGATCCAATAATCTTATAACACTGGGTAGGCGTACCCATCCGATCTAATAATCATGCATAATATTCACATAACAGTGATAAGCACATATCTTAATCTAAAACAAAACCACATTTCGCACAGTTCAATTCAAAACATTTCAAAACACATTTGAGTATCATTTTCTCCCAACAGAAAAACAGTAAAAAGTAGGGCTACAAACTCACCTTAAGCAAGTCCTTTAGCAACCAAATCTCTAAGTCACACAAAAAATGCAACGACGCCCCAACCAAAGACCTAGTCCAATTAATGTCCCAAATTAATCATCCAAGATTCCAAAACAATCTTTATGTTTTGATGCATAGAGTATAGACGCTTGTACAATTACAAAACCAATTTAGTGGTGTGATGGTTTTACGACATATATTCCACAATAAATAAATCTCAATTCCCGCGTGATGAATACATACTTATACAATTTAGAGAAAATAGATAAGTAATATAAATTAAATATTTATAAAAATAATAATTAAAAATATATTCAACAAGACCCATTCCGTATACCTTAGTCACCTCAAAATAAACATAATAGGTTAAAATGAAACGTTTACTCATACTAAACACATTAAGAAGTTCGAGAAAAAATTATATTTTTGTCCTTTTAGTGAATTTATTAAATAAATTAAAAGAATTAATAATATTTTATATATAAAAATCAAAAATCTGTTTAGGAAAATTTCTAAGTATAAAATTTTTTCGAATATCGACAAGACCCGGTACGCTCAAACAACGTTTTCCAAGGTTTCAAACCTTATTTTCAACACTTTTCATAAATTCGACACTTTTCGACAAAATTCCAAATTCTCAATCTTTAACGCTTACTAAAACGTTTTCCCAAAATATCGTTCAATATCACGTCATAAATACATTTCCATTTTCAAAAGTCCGACAAAACTCTCACAATGACTAAATATCGCTTATTGGGCTTTAAGGCCCAACAATGGTCCATTAAGACATTTATAAGTCTAAAATACGATCCAAGTCCAAAACCAAGGTCCATTTACATATATAAATATATACTTATATGTAGAAAATAATCCGGACCACAATAAGCCCTCCCATTAAGCCACGTCATAAATAGACTTATTGGGTCGTGAGCCCATATGCTCAAAAATACGTATATTAAGCTTGAAAATAAGCTAATAAGCTACGTATCACATTTGGTTACTACCATAAGCCTCAAAAAAGTCCACAACATACGCCATAACACAAAAATAATCAAAATCACTTTTCTAGTGATTTTGGGAAGTTAACGTGGCATATAAGCCCCCAATAAGCCAAAAAATAGCTTAAAAATAAGCCCGAATAAGCTATACAAGCTACTAAAAAAAATAAGCATTCTAGCATCATAAATATTATTCATAGCTTAAAAATAAGCCTGAATAAGCTATACAAGCTATTATAAAAAATAAGCTATCTAGCAACATATATTATTCAACCATCACGACCACATCATCAAAACTACAAAATCCCTCTTTTTCCTTTTTTAATCCAACGAACCAAGCTCCCTCTTTTTTATTCATTTCGTTTTCAAAAATCGATTTTCATAACGATCAACTTGTACAACTAACATCTATGCATCAAAATAAACCCAAAAGGACAAACGAAATTTAAATTTCAAAACTTATAAGAAAATCTTCAAAAATGTATATTTCGACACGAACTGGACAACCCAAACATTGTTTAAATGAACACCCAAATACTCGTATCAACCCGGAATATCACGTTCTCGATCAAAGTTAGAAAATTTATGGTGGATTGTTGTTGTTGGTGGCGGATGAACACAAGCACACACACTTGTGTGTATGTTTTATTTTTTTGAAATGATAAGGATTATGAGAAAAGTTTCTAGTGGAAGGCATATATGTGTACAACTTTAGACAAAGGAGCTAAAATTAAGCCTCTTTGTCTCCTTCTCTTGCTATGACCGACCATGGGATCCAAGGGAGTCCCGGGTTTTTCTTTTCGTGTCGGGATCACTTAAATACTCGTAAAACTCAACCGTAAAATTTACCCCAAAGTTAATTAGTATTTTTATTCACCTTAAAAATACTTTTCCATTAACCTATAGTATTTACATGACATATTTACACTTAAACCCTTTCAAAACTCATCTGGGCATTAACGGACGTGTCAGACTCGTTTTTCGGCATTTCTCAAAATTCACGGGTCAAACCACCCGGAATACAAATAATACAATAATACCTTTCAAAAGGGATTATTAATCACAATAAACCATAATCCACCACAATTCTCAACAAAATCACCACCGTCAACACGGTACAAAATCTGAATAAACTGACAAAAGTCAAATAGTCAAAGGACTATAAATGAAATATTCAGAATACAAAAAGGGCAAAGGTTACATTCTACCCCAATTAAAAGAATTTCGTCCCCGAAATTCAACTACTAACATCACTAAACAAATGCGGGTACTTCAATTTCATCTGATCTTTATTCAGGGCCACGTTTTGAATTCCACCAAACCTTGACGATGGAAATTATACTACGCTTCAACTTCTTAAACTCTCTTTCCAAAATTTCCACAGGCTCTTCCACAAAATTCAACTTAGCATCAACTCGAATCTCATCCAAAGGCACTTGCAGTGTTGGATCAGCCAAACACTTCTTAAGGTTCGACACGTGAAACGTGTCGTGAACACCGTTCAACTCCTCAGGCAAATCTAACTGATAGGCCACAGGGCCTACCTTTTCAATAATCTCAAAAGGTCCAACAAATCTAGGTGCTAACTTACCTTTCTTCCTAAAGCGTACAACTCCTTTCCAAGGCGACACTTTGAGCAAGACATAGTCACCTACACTAAACTCTAGATGCTTCCTCCTCTTATCAGCATAACTTTTCTGGCGATCACGCGCAGCCTTAAGTCTATCATTAATCTGCGAGATCTTCTCAGTAGTCTCTTGCACTAACTCAAGTCCTATCAACTGACATTCTCCAACCTCAGCCCACATAATTGGTGAACGACACTTTCTACCATACAATGCCTCAAACGGAGCACATTGATTCGTCTGATAGTACACACTTATATAGCAACCCTAAGACAGATCCTGACCGAATGCCCTTGACCAAGGCAAAAG
>BQNB010041227.1:0-46899 GCA_026074375.1 Tanacetum coccineum
GAGCACAAGACTGTCAATTATTGAAGAGCACAAAAGTATCAACAAAGAACAAAAAAATGTGTCATGATGAAACATTACTTTTTGTGCTCTAGCATTGCTCATATATAAAACATCACTCACTATTTAAAGAAAAAGGTAGTGGGATAGTGGGTGGCTACTTACTGTTTAAAGAAAAAGGTAGTGGGATTGTGGGTGGTTGAGTTGGTGAGTAGGTGAGTATGAGGGTAAGGTACCTCAGATATTGGACCAAAAGTACATTAGATATAAATGTAACAAGGAGTTATCGTTCAAACTTGGCCATTTGTATTACATTGAAATGTTAGATAAGCTCAGTAATGTAATAAGAGATTTCTTTCAAGCTCTTAATTAGTATTAACTTGAAGTATAATCGTGAAAATTTGCATCTATACATGCTTGATGTTTAGTAGTTCGTATAAAAACTACTATGTTTAAAGTTGGCATGTAAGACAACAAAGCTCAACAAGTGATCTATGGTTTATATTTTTTTGCCAAGTACACTAACATACTTTTTCTTAAGCATTATAGTATTTTGAAATAAATCTAAGGTAGCAAAATAATCTAGCGAGATTTTCTTTTTTCGATCTGTATAATGTGCCGATGTAATTCACTAAGTACTCCATATTTATTCTTATATAAGTTTACAGACATACATGTCGATTAATAGACATATAACATTGATAGAACTCGTTCAAAGGGGGATGTGAGAAACTCGAAGGAGATAAGATATAAGTATCATAACATGGAAGCAAACAAAATTATATCCAACCAGCAAATAAATAAAAAACAACGGTCAATAGAAAGTAAAGAAAAAGGTTGCCAAGAGATAAAAGAGTGTTAAGAAATAATGAAGAACCCTTATATTGTTCTTGTTTGATCTAGTTCCTTGCTAGTGTTTTAATAAATCGCCGTTCAAAAAAAAAGAAATAATGAAGAAGATGGAAGAAGTCAAAAGGTGATATAGGTAAAGATGACAAAGAAGTCAAAAAAAGTGATATAGTGGCCAACAAAGATGACAAAGAAGTCAAAAAAGTGATACAGGAATATGTTAAACCTCATTATAAAGAGCAATATGATTGAAGCCCTGAAGGTCCGTTTATCTTTAGATGTATTATGATAGTTTTATTTAAGTGTGGTTAATGTTTTCATGCCAGAGATGCAAGTATAAAAGAACAATGATGCAAGTATAAAATAAATTAAAGCACATAAATGTTTCCTCATTTTTATTGCAGAATGAGACATGTATTCCTTTTCACAATATAAAAACCAAAAACCCCCAGTTCGTTTGGAGGGATTATTAACATTTTGAAACCCTGACAAAAGAGTGTCTTATCTTAACCTAAAAACGTCTAATTATATGCAAAGGTTTTTAAAACTAGATCAGATATCGAACTGGTTTTTCAACAAACATATCTACAACGGAATTTTTATGTTTTGTGTGTTAAGATATTTAAAGAATATGAAACATGCTTTGTTAAGTTATTTATCAAATGACTTGAAAAACTTTATAGTTATTGATAAATATCATTTTCGTTAGAAAAGTATCATATTGACTTTTGTAAGCAATAAAAAGTTTTTAATCTACCTCCTATTAAAAATATTTTAAAGTATGTTTAGGATATTAACTGAGTTGAGGGTGCATTATTCAATTTGGAAAAACAGTTGTTTATTTTCAGTCTTTACACTTTATTTAAACATCTGCCGAACTACAAAAAGATGAACATAATACCACCTTAGGTCGTGCTTAGCACGACATATAAGAATTACCTAGTAATGAAATAAAAAGCCCAAACCTATACCATTATAACCTGACCCAAGTCAAAAGTTATAAGTCGGGTCAAAATCACTATTCACCTTCTCTTCCTTCCATTTTTACCTCAATAACGCAGGGTAAAATCCACCCATTCTCCACACACACGTTTTCACCCCTTTGCTTCTAGAAGACTCTTTGACAAGCTCTGATATGTACCTTGTCCACGCTGGCAATCCCAAGCAGTTTGATTGGAGGAGAGGACGTGGTTGGATGGATAAAGGGCTCAGATTAAATTGGATGGATCTAAAGGCTTGGATTGAAAGAAGAGAGACGCCCCTGAGGTTCTGGATCCTTCTCCCATCATCTATAAAAGGAGGCTCAATCACACAGAAAAGGCATCTAGAGTAGTGTAGTTTAGGAGTAGAATAAGTTTATTTTTAGCTTATTTACAGCTTATTTTGCTTATTGTATTCTAAATAGCCTTGTAATCACTTTATTATTAATAAAATTCCTTTTTCAGCTTAATTTATCTCTTAAAATCTTGTTTTCTCTTATACTGGTTACTCAAAATGTGTTTTAAATAAGCTCAAATTACCTTTCTAGCTATTGCTTATGCAGTTAAGCTCTCTAAAGCTTAACTGCATAAGCTGGTTCACTTAAATTTACCTAAGTATCTTGAATAAGCCATTTGGAAGATAAGCCAGATCTGGAAGGGCTTATTTGGCTTATTCTGAGCTTATTTTATAAGCTAGCTTGTAGATTAGTTCTAAATGAGCATTTATGATCCTTGTTTGAGCTAGGATCAAGGTACACTTTCTCTTTTACTTTATATTTAGCTTAAATACTTTTCTTATTGCCTGCTTATTTTTGCTTATAATCTGCTTATTTGAGTTCATTCAGTCTTTAGTTAGCTTATTGCATTTAGTTTTTAGTTCTGTTTAAGTTTAATGTAAGTTTTCAGTTAATCTGTCCAATTAGTAGTTTAAAATGCTTTTTAGTTTAGCTTATTAAGAAGTGCTTATTGGTCCTAAACTTTTGCTTATTTTTAATTATTATGCTTAGTTAATGACCTGTTTTCATAAATTAGGCCTTTTAAGAATCTGTTTTAAGCTTAAAAAGTGATTTCTAAAATTTAAAGGGGTGTTTGGAACAAGCAGTCTTAACATAAGTTAAGACTGCTTGAGTCTTTTGTGGTCATTTGGTCAGATTTAATAAGTTTAGATTTAGTCTTAGGATTAGTTTTAATAAGCCTTGATTAAGTTTTTCTTAATTTGTCTAGTCGTTTTATCATAACCTCATTTCTGTTTTATTAAATGGTGTATCAAACTGCTTATTAATGAATTTAAGTTTAAGATGTGGTTTTGTATTCACAATGAGTTTCATTTGAGATTATGCACATCTGTTTTTAAGTCAGAAATCCTAGGTAACTTGTTAAGTTTTTGAACTAAAGATCTGTCTTAATTTCTTAAAAAGCCAAAAATAGTTAGTAACTGTCATCTTTTTAAGTCTTTGTTTAGCTTATTTATGTTCCAATTTTCTGACCTGTTTTTCATAAATTAGGCCTTTAAGATCTGTTTAAGCTAAAAAGTGTTTCTAAAATTTAAAGGGTGTTTTGCACAAGCAGTCTTAAAGAATTAAGACTGCTTGAGTGCTTTTGTAGTCAATTGGTCCAGATTCCTAAGTTTTAGATTTATTAGGATTAGTTTTAATAAGCCTTGATTAATTTTTTCTTAATTTGTCTAGTCGTTTTATCATAACCTCATTTCTGTTTTATTAAATGGTGTATCAAACTGCTTATTAATGAATTTAAGTTTAAGTGTGGTTTTGTATTCACAATGAGTTTCATTTGAGATTATGCACATCTGTTTTTAAGTCAGAAATCCTAGGTAACTTGTTAAGTTTTTGAACTAAAGATCTGTCTTAATTTCCTAAAAAGCCAAAAATAGTTAGTAACTGTCATCTTTTTAAGTCTTTTGTTTAGCTTATTTATGTTCCCAATTTTCTTAAGTATAGCTTAATTGTGTTCTCCATACATAAGACTTAATCTGTTTTAGGGAATTTAGCTTTTTTTACTTTACTTTATTGGCTTTTATGTTAGCTTTAATCGGGTCAAAAGCCTTTGGTATAAGGTTTTTATGTCTGCTGTCTTAGTGTTTCTTGTTGTGCGTTTAGCTTAAATATGATAGCTTATTTCTTGTTATAATATTATTCTATTAGGTTTAATCTATGTCTGTTTCAGCTTATTTGCATTTCATTCTGCTTATTGAGTCTTATAGTTCAAGTTCAAATCTATCTTAAAATTTAAAAAGCAAATAAAACATAAAAATAGTGTGTAGTCTGCCATTTGCATTTACTTTTTCTAGCTTATTTCTTTGCTCAATTTTCTTAAGTTTAGCTTAATGTTTTTCTTCAAGTATGAGTCTCAATCTGTTTTGAGCTTTTAGCTTATAGCCAGTGCTTAATGAGTCCTTATTTTTAGCTTAAAAGTCTGTAATGAGTCCTTTAAATCCCCTCTTTTGAGTAAATCTGTCTTAATGCATTTTGTAACTTTGTAGCTTATTTAGTCTGCTTATTTTTGGTCCTTTATGCTTATTAGGGCTAGGAGTGAGTCTGTTTTAGCTTATTTTACTTTTCTTATTTGCTTATTAAGTCAAAAAGTCCAAACAGTTTTAGCAAATAATCATTAGTCTTAATTTTCTAAACTGTCATCTTTAATGAGCTTTTTCCTAGCTTATTTTCAAGTTTTAGAAAAAGTGTTTTTATTAAATTAGCTTATTTTTACTTATATTTTAGTTTTTTCAAAAAGAAAATTAAAAAAAATGTTTTATCAAAAAGGGTGGCCACATGTTTCGAACCTGTGACCTCCCCTTCACACCCAACACTTTAACACACACATACCCTCTACCATCTTCCCTTGGGTCTTTTTCGTTTAATATCATGCACCATTAAATATTTATAGTTATTTTTAGTTTTAAGCTTATGTGTGCGTATTTGCTTTTAACTACTTATTTGGTTTCACCTTATTTTCCAGTTTTAATTTTTCAAGAGTCTAAATAGATTAAAGTATTTTCTGTAATCTTTCTAGATTTTTATAAATTAGTTACTATTTTTACTAGTTAATTTAGATTAAATTGCTTTTGAATTAATAAAAAAATTAAATAAAAATCAAAAAAAATATAATTCTTTTTCAAAAATGGTTTTATCATTTAAGACTTTTAGTATTTGAAATTTACATTTTTAGGTTAGAAATTTGATAATTTAGGTTTAGTCCGCGTTATTTTAAATTACGCTATCGCTTTTTAATGATTAATGTTTTTGATTGTGCCTTTTTAGTTTAGCGTCCATTAATTTCGTTTCCCCTTTGCGTTACTTAGATTTACGAAACCAAACCAAATCTTAAATGACATTCAAGCTCGATTCCCGCATAACCTAATTTCCATTCACCTCTCGCCGAGGAGAACGATACCCGTGTTGATTACTTATTATTCTTTCCTAAGAATAATTTTGTAATGTATACTTGCTTTACGTATACGTATATGTAGTTATATATATATTATATATTATATATATATATATATATATAAAATATATATAATATATATATATATATATATATTACTATAATGTATAAATAATTTATATATATTATTAAGAGGGGTTTTTGAACGAACATCAACAAAATGGCGCCGCTGTCGAGGAGAGGTGTAGCGATTTTTACGGGATTGTTCGTGTTCGAGCCTTGAAGATCCTTTCCCCGTGAAAGTTTTCATTTTATTTTATATAAAAATACAAAAATATTTTACACTTCTATTCTTATTTTCTTTTAATATTGAAATTAACCGTTTGGTAAATTGTCGTGACGGCTCACCTTTAGTAAACAAACTATAAGAGAGGTATAAGGAGGGTCGATCCTACAAACTTCGACCCAAAAGGAGAAGGTTTTTAAAAGCTTCGCGCTTACCCGCTCCTCCGCTTCTTTGTGCGTTTTCTAAAGAGCTACCGTGCACTATTGACTTTCGGTTACCAATTTTTTTTTTCTTAATTTTATTATTTCTTATGTTTATTTGAAAAATCTATAAATATTCTTCTTTATCCTCTTATTCGTTTAATTCTTATTCTCTTTACCTTCTTATCCGATAATTCTTCAAAATGTCTTGGTTTTCAGATGCCTCTGTGTGTGGAGGTCCGTTTAACGGTGGAAATTGTCGCATTGTACAATGTGAGATTATCGGAGATGAACCGACTATGACTCTAATCAAATTATTAATCAAACTCCTGATAATTTCTAACACACATCACAACCCAAACATCTTCGTTCAACCAATTTCATTGTTTTTATTGTAAAGATCCGTTAGAAAAGATGTTACGTTGTCATGGTGTACATGTGATGAGGTGTGGAAATATTATCTTGGAGATGGATTTTTGTTCCATTTTGCATTTTGAAGCTAAAAATTCATTCGTTTAATGATTCAAATCCGAATTCCTTTCATGATCCTCCATATGTTACACCCACCCACCACAACCCAAGTACCAACATACACGGATGAATTAAGTATAACTGAAATTCTCACATGGTCATGATTACCACCACGGTTCCCGGTTGTCTATGAGCAGGAACCGTGCTACAATCAAAAACTTGGTGATAATTTGATCCAAAAATTCACCGAGTTTATCAAACAATATCTTTGCTAAATGAAAAACTATGGGGTCCTTATGAAAGTTTTCATTTCAACGAGGAAATCAAAACTATTTTGAGCCTAACTATTCCGGTTTTGACCAACCCCCGCATTATTCCATAAATCATCAAGAAGACCTTAATCAGCAGAGGATAAGTGATGTGCACGATAAATAGGATAAATTAGAAGAGTCACAGAATGAACTTCTCAACATGATACAATCATTTTGTGAAAAGTTTCTTCAACAAAAGTAGGCGGCTAGCATCGATCAATCACCTCTTCAAGAAATGAGTATCCAAGAAATGGAGGATCTGAAGCAACATTATTTAGATGAAATGTTAAGTTTAGGTAATGACTTACAGATTAAAGATTATCGTAATGAGAAAATAGATATTCGTTTTAGAAGAGAATGTGAAAATATGATTGATGAACTTAAAGGTAAATTCAATGGAATGAGTATTAAGATTAATAAAAAGAAAGAGCTTTAGCGTCTAGAGCAGGTGGCTAATCTTAGTACTTATCCTTCGTAACGTTTCAAATCTTTTTGCTATGATGACGATGATGACTATGATTACGAGAAGAGTACTATTCCTTTGAATGAAATTGATTCTCAAATACCTCCGTCTATTGCAATCACACCCATTTTACCAACTTTGGAGCCTGATGACTCTCTCATCATAAGGGATGAGCATCTTAGCAATATTCCTAAAAAGGAATTGGACGAAGTAATAAAGTCTAGTGTTGAGGACCTTGTTCCAATCCCAAGTGAGTCCGAGGATACATCCGAGAGTGATAGTGATTGTGATTTACCTTCGTGAGATGACTTCTCTCCCATTAACGTTTATGCGGAAAAATCTGTGACTTTCTCTAACCCTCTCTTCGATTCAAATGATGAATGTACCTCTAGTGATGACGAGTCACTATCCGATGAGGACGTTTCGGAAGATAAAGTTAAAATTTACTCAAACCCTCTTTTCAAATTCGATGACGAATACATCTCTAGTGACGTAAATCCTCTTTTTAATGAGGTGTTAGAGAACATCGAGAGCAAGGCTTCTTATGATTCTAACCTTGATGAGCCGGCTTTGTTAGTCATACCTCTTTCCGATTTTAATAAGGATGAATGTTTCGACTCAGGTAGCGACGTTGATGAGATTGAGTTTCTACTTAACCGTGATCCGTCTACTCCTAAGATAAGCGTTGCTTCCATTCTCGAGGGGTTCACCAATGAACCGCCTCTCAAAGAGAATGATGATTTATTTGATTTGGAATCTAAAGCGAATGATTGGAAGAAGATTTTGTACGATGCTCCAATTGATGATTTGATGACTGAGGACAAAATTTTTGACCCCGGCATTCATAAGAAAAAAATTTCTCCAACATATGTGAGCTTATACTTTAAGGATCGCCATTATCTTTCCTTCACATATGTTATCCGAATTTTTCTTCCTTATTTCACCTATCCGGTGGAATCTTCTTCTCTTCCTCTCTCCTCCGGGAGTGAGGATATCATTTTTGACCCTGTCATCTCCGATTTTCATTTTTCTTCTTTAGAGCCGGTGGCATATGAATATCTGATGGAAGTTTTCTCCTCCACTTGTTTCGTCCCTAATATCACGATGATATAGGGAGAGTCAAGCTAGAGACTCGCACAAAAACAAACGCTTCGTGGGTGGCAACTCATGCTTATCCTTAGTAGTAGTATAATATTTATCAATAAGTGTGATGTGAAGAGACTCGCCTCTTCCTTTCTTGTGTTTCGTGTATTGTGTTTTATGTCCAGGATTGCCTGGATTTTGAAGACTCTTGTGCTCGTGGTTTTGTCCATCGTTCACTCGATCTTCAATCCTTCACATGCTTATATATGGGAATCTGATGTCCTAGATCTTATTGATTAACGTTTATCTATTAGCATAATTAATAAACGGCTTTAGATTTGCGTAGAGACCCCTTAATATTTGGATTATACCTTGAAATTAGTATGGGGGTGACACACTCACATTGAGGACAATGTGTAGTTCTAGTATGGGGGGATATTTCGATTCGATCTTAATTGCATTTTCCTTGTCATCCGATCTTACTTGAATTTCCCTTGTCTTCACGTAACTATGTTTTCCACAAAAAATAGCGAAAATATGCCAAAATTTAAAAAATTTCAAAAATAGAATAAGTGTTTTGACGCGTAGTTTTGTCTTTTTAAGGAATAAATTTTGACTTGATCGAGCATGTTGCGCTCTAGCTTGCCCCTTAACTTATATAAATTTAAGTTTTTGCTAGTCTTTTATACAAGAACCTTTAAAACGCGAATTCTAGCTCAAAAAAGCCAAGAGTTTGCAAGTTTCCATAATATACTTTAAATATGCAAAGCTTGTTTTATTAGACTATGCATTCGCGGATCTTTTTATTAAAGATTTTAAATTTGCGAAGAACAAGAAATGATTTTTATATAAGTTAGATGCTAAACATAGAATAGTTGGATCTCTTTAAAGCTCATAGAGGTTAATTGTGGCTTTTTGCTCCCAGCAGCTTAATAAACATTATATAATTGTTGAATAAATAAAGTTGCTTTAGGTTTTTGAGATTCTTAGTTTAAATCACTTAGTAGAGTTTCCTTCTGGTGAAATTAAGGTACACATCGAGGTTTTGTCAGTGTTGTGGGGAAATTGGCTACCGATTCCTGACGGCTCGCTACCGTTGTCTAGGTAGTTAAAAGACCACAGGACTTGAAATTTCTTAATCCCCTTAGATGAGCACTTAGCTACTTTTCAAGGTGATTAGTTCAGGGGTATTGGAATTGTTGGTTTTCTAAGTGTGTATTTATGACATTGCGTGAGGACACGGCAATAGCTTAGTATGGGGGATTTTGGTATGTGCTTAAATACACATACCTTTTACCTAATAAAACGAGCTAAAAAGACCAATAATGACCAAAAATACATAAATAGTGCATTGTATATGTGTATTTCGTGAATTGTGTCTTGCATGTATGGATATATCACAAAAAGGACAAAAACGAAGCAAAATAGACAAAACCAAGCCCGGGAATGGAAAGAGTGCGAGAAAACGAAGCCGAAGGCGTACCCATCTTCTATGGACCAACCTGGGCCCACTTAATGGGCCGGGTCAGCCCATTAAGACTTAAGCAATAATAACATATGCCTTAACCCATTTCTTTTATAAACCATAAATCCATTAATCCATTTTCCTTTATCTTGGCCCAAAAAATGAAATAAAAAGCCCAAACCTATACCATTATAACATGACCCAAGTCAAAAGTTATAAGTCCGGTCAAAATCAATATTCACCATCTCTTCCCTCCATTTTCACCTCAATAACGCAAGGTAAAATCCACCCATTCACCACACACACGTTTTCACCCCTTTGCTTCTAGAAGACTCTCTGACATGTACCTTGTCCATGTTGGCAATCCCAAGCAGTTTGATTGGAGGAGAGGATGTGGTTGGATGGATAAAGGGCTCAGATTAAATTGGATGGATCTAAGGGCTTGGATTGAAAGAAGAGAGATGCTCTTGAGGTTCTGGATCCTTCTCCCATCATCTATAAAAGGAGGCTCAATCACACAAAAAAGGCATCTAGAGTAGTGTAGTTTAGGAGTAGAATAGGTTTATTTTCAGCTTATTTTGCTTATTGTATTTTAAACAGCCTTGTAATCACTTTATTATTAATAAAATTCCTTTTTCAGCTTAATTTATCTCTTAAAATCTTGTTTTTTGTTACATTGGTTACTCAAAATGTGTTTTAAATAAGCTCAAATTACCTTTCTAGCTGTTGCTTATGCAGTTAAGCTCTCTAAAGCTTAACTGCATAAGCTGGTTCACTCAAATTTACCTAAGTATCTTGAATAAGCCATTTAGAAGATAAGACAGATTTGGAAGGGCTTATTTGGGCTTATTTTGAGCTTATTTTATAAGCTAGCTTGTAGATAAGATCTAAATGAGCATTTATGATCCTTGTTTGAGCTAGGATCAAGGTACACTCTCTTTTACTATTTTCTAGCTTAATTACTTTTCAGCTTATTAATCTCCTTATTAGTGCTTATTGTTGTTCTTAATATGCTTAATCTGTTCTATTTTAGCTTAATATGTCTTAAATTTCAAGTTTAGATCATTATAATTAGTTTAGTATGAGTTTTAGTGAAAACTGCCATTTAAGAGTTTAAGTAGCTTATTAGTGTAGCTTATTATTTAGTGCTTATTATCCTAAGTTTTTAGCTTAATAGTCTTTAATTTGCATAATACTAAATATGTTTTAGTAGATTAAGGCTTATTTGGTTCTGTTTTTAGCTTAAATGTGATTTTCCTAGATTTAAAGGGGTGTTTGGGATAAGCTGATTATCAAGAGTAAAGCAAGTGTAGGATGTTTTAGTTATTAAAACAGTTTTCATAAGCTCAAATTAAGTCTAAAACAAAGTTTTCATAAGCTCCAAATAGTTTTTGTTAAGTTTTGAAGTTCGTTTGATCAAACGTTAATGTCTGCTAAACCTATGGCTATTCTAAAAGCTTATTTGTTTAAATTTCTTAAAAACTTAATTGTGGTGTTGTTTTTGTGAGACTAAAAGAGTTTATAATGCGTCATGTTAAATCTGTTTTTATACATTTACCTCTGGAAAAGCCTAATGAGTAAAGTAGACTAAAAATCAATGAAGTATGCTAGTTAATGGGTTGTTCTGATATACCTCTTTATGCAGGTCAGTTATGGTCAAATCATAGCTCAATTTAGGATAAATTTTGCTAGAATTAGCTTATTGTGGTTTGTTTCTAATCTGTTTTAGGTTTTTAGTTGATCAAAATAGCTTTTTGAGTCTTAAATTTAAGTTGCAAAAAGTCATCTTTCTTCAAAAAAACCAAAATCATGTAATATAAACTTTCCCATTTCAACTTATCTTTTCTAGCTTATTTCTTAACCATTTTGCTTAATTCCAGCTTATTTGAGTCATTAGAGTAGAGGACTTTATCTGTTTTCACTTTGTAGCTTATTTCTTTTGCTTATTAGTTCATAGAGTTAGCTTAAAAAGTAAGTAACAGTCCTTTGTATTCTGTCCTTTTGTCCACTGACTCAAAGCCCTTTTAAGGTCTTTTAGCTTATTAAGTTTGCTTTCTTTTAGATTATTTTAGCTTATTAAGTCTAAGTGAGGGTCTGTTTGCAACTTATTTGTTATCCTTTTTGCTTATTAAGTCTTAACAGTTGGTTAAATGTCAAAAGTCTTAATTATGTGTTTGTGCTCTTTTGGTGCTTTTCAGATAATTTGATTTGCTTATTTCTAGTCTTAAGTGCTTATAGGTCTAGAAATAAGGCTGTTTCTAGCTTATTAAGTTCCATTTTTTGCTTATTGTGTCTAAAAGCTCAACTCAGTTTCATTTAGTTTTCTAAAAATCTTAACTTGTAGTTTAGCAAACTATCATCTTTTAAGTAGCTTTTTCTAGCTTATTTCAAAGTTTGAAAAAAAGTTCCTTTATTAAAGTTTTTAGTTTTTGCTTATTTTTTAGCTTTTTCAAAAAGAAAATGAAAAATAAAAAGTTTTATCAAAAAGGGTGGCCACAAGTTTCGAACCTGTGACCTCCCCTTTACACACCTAAAACTTTAACACACACACCTTTACCATCTGCGCCCTTGGGTCTTTTCTGTTAGACCTTGGGGCCATTTGGTATTTAAGGGTTGTTTTCCCTTTTAAGCTTTCAGCCCAATTTAGCTTATTTCCAGCTTATTCAAATAAGCTGTTGGACCCATTTTATTTTTCTTAGGATTAGCTTTGTTCAAGGTACTTTTTATGATTTTTTAAATTTTTATAAATTAGTTTAATATTTTTTATAATATTTTTATATTAAATGTTTTTAATTCATAAAAAATAAAATAAAAGTCAAAAAAATATAATTCTTTTTTCCAAAACTATTTTTAATCATTTAGGACTTTTATAAATTAAATTTTCATTTTTAGGGTTAAAATTCGATAATTTAGGTTTTTAAGTCGCGTTTTTAGATTCCCGTTAATGTTTTTAGTTTAATTTTTAGTTGCATTTATTTATTGCTTGCCATTATTTGTTTTTTTGCATTAGTAGAATAGAACCCAAAATCCAAATCTTTTATGATAATCAAGCTCGATTCCCGACATAGACGTGAATTTCTATTCACCTCTCACCGAGGAGAACGATACCCGTATTGATTACCTATTATTATTTCCTAAAAATAATTTGTAAGATACTTAGCTTACGTATACGTATATGTATTTTTATAAATATATATTATATTAAGAGGGGTTTTTGAACGAACATCAGTCATGTGCAAAATATCATAAAAACATGCAAAATCCTATCTCGGGTATCTACGGTTAATTAAATAAGCTAAATAAACTATACATGAGACCAATACGCCGTATATATAAACTAGAATATGCCGTATTGAGAAACCTATAGAAAGTATCTGAATACGGGTCAGTCTGTTGAATACGCCGTATCATGTACATGAATACGCCGTATTGACAGAACTAACAATAATGTTTAAAGTGCATAAAATAAAGGACTGATAACGTCCAGACATTCAATACGTCGTATGGTATGGAGCGAATACGCCGTATTGATGTCTGGGAAGACAGGCTCGATAAGAATAAATAGCAATCCGGGTTGTCTCTCAGGAAACACTTTTCTTTCAGCTAGTCTTTAAGTTAGACTTTTTCCTTCCAGCTCCTTCACGTTGTATCTTCTTCGAATTCCACTACTTCTTTATCTTCCGCGTCAATATGTCCATCGTGGTACATCTTTAACCTTTATCCATTGACCTTAAAGTTGATTCTGTTTTTATTGGTGATCTCCACGGTTCCATACGGATACACAGTCTTTACCACATTTGGGTCGTACCACCTTGATTTGAGCTTACCCGGATGCATCTTAAATCTAGAGTTAAAGCACTACTTATCTCCCACTTTGGAATTCTATATCCATGTGAAGCCTAGAGTCATGCCCATCTCTTAGTTTTACCTTGTGAGATCCAGGGTGTTCTCATACACTCCATCTCTTAATTCCATCAATTCATTAAGTTCCATGAAACGGTTTTTTGCTGTAGCTGTGAGATCTATATTACATTGTTTTAGTGCCCAATATGCTTTGTGTTCGATCTCCACAGGCAAGTGACAAGCTTTTCCATAAACCAATCTAAAGGGGGTGCATCCAGTAGGTGTTTTGTAGGCGGTTATGAATGCCTATAATGCATCGTCGAGCTTTTCAGACCAATTCTTCTGATTATATCTAACTGACCTTTCCAAGATATGTTTAATAGCCCTATTGGTCACTTTGGTTTGCCCATTAGTTTGAGGGTGATATGTCGTTGATAACTTATGTGTTACTCCATACTTTTGCAAGGCTTTTTCTAGTTGAGAGTTACAAAAATGTGTCCCCCGATCACTAATTAAAGCTTTAGGAACTCCAAATCTTGCAAATAGCCTTCTCAAAAATTTAATCACAACGCGAGCATCGTTTGTAGGAAGTGCTTGATCTTCGACCCATTTTGATACATAATATACTGCTACCAATATATATTTGTTTCCCTTCGAGTTAGGAATGGGTCCCATAAAGTCTAGGCCCCATATGTCAAACACATCACATACCTGAATATTGTTCTAAGGCATCTCACTCCTTGATGATATGTTTCTAGATCTCTGACATGCATCACATCTCATCACGTAATCTTTAGCATCTTTAAAGATACTAGGCCAAAATAATCCCGATTCATAGACTTTCCTTCCAGTAATCGATGCACTATGATGACCCCCAGTTGGTCCCGAATGGCAATGTGCCAAGATTTCAAGGATTTCGTTTCCAGCAACGCATCGCCTCATTACATTGTCTGGACATAGCTTGAATGTGTATGGTTCATCCCAAAAATAATTCTTTACTTGAGAGAAAAATCTTCTACTTTTTTCAGGTGTCCAATTTAGAGGCACAATATTTCCAACAATATAATTAACATAATCAGCATACCATGGTTCGTCGTCATTTAACTCGGTTTTCAATATCATAAGATGTTCGTCGAGAAACTCGTCAACGATTTCCTCTTCCGTGAATGCTCCCAAGTCTGGGTTCTCAAGTCTTGACAAATGATCCACAACTAAGTTCTCTGCCCCTTTTTTATCCTTGTTACATGATATCATTTCATCACCATAAAACACAAAGATAAGAAAAAGGATCTTAGAGAGAGAGAACTACAAAGAGAAAATAAAATAGAAAATGGTTACTTGCACTATGGGAAAATGAGAAGAAACACCCTTCACCTTGTGTGGTGAAGGGTATTTATAGTACACAGAGTGTTTTAACCCTACTTGGGTCGTTGGTCTTTGTCTTTGGGCTGAACCTATTACACATGGGCTTTAAGCCCGACAACTAGGCCTAATTAGCTTAAATGAATTCCCGTAAACTATGTTTTCCTATACAAGGCTCAGGAATATATAATGACCATCACTTTACATAAAAATACGGCTAACAATCTCCCCCTAAGGGGTGGTCATTGAATTGTGGATCACTTCTTGTGACGTCTTGAGTCTTGAAGCCTTGTATTCTTAGAAATTCCTTTGAAGTTCCTTTAGCATGCTTGTGATCTTGGATCTTGATCTTTAACTTGATATTCTTTGACAAAATACTGATATCATGGTCTTTGGCCTTTATTTATCTTGGCTACTGAGATCTCTGAATCTTTATCCTTGAATCTTTATGCGTCCTTGTGATCTTGTGTCTCTACCCTCATGCTCAAGGTCTTGAAAGCTTGCTAACAATCTCTCTCAACATTTTCTTTAACATAATTACTTTTACCACATCATGGAAGGAGTAGTACTTGATTCACTTGTGAGATATATCTTTGTTATTATCCGACAATCTTATCGAAAATGTTATTTTAAGGAAGTGCTTGTACATCAGAGATTGCGGAAGACTTTGACACATGTGCTTGAGCTTTCATCATGTATTTATCTTTGTCGATTGAGCATGAGGTCTTGAATCTTGACTTGACATGGACTAGAAGCTGCTACCGTCGGGAAAACGTGCAAGTATAGGTTTGTGATAAACATACATGGACGAAAGTGTCTTTGTCACTTCGTCAAATATGGTTGCAATAACCACGGTTCCCCGTTAATCAGTATAAATACTGCCTGTGATCAGGTAGAATTTAAAAGAACCTCCTTGACAGGGTTTCACAGCTGCACAAGCCGTTCTCGTTACCAGAGCGTCTCAAAGCAGACAACACGGTAAGAGTGAATCAGATAGTTACTATCTTTCTGATTGAGTCATCAATTCATATACTGGACCAAAATCGATATCCAGTTGACACAAGCTTGATTCATTTAGAATCTCGCAAGTCACCTACTGCAGAGCTGTTTGATGTTGACTCTGGAAGGATTTCTATTCATCATTGTAAATACTAAAGAGTATCACTCTGAATGTCCTGGCAATTACCACAAGGATAATGCGTAAGATTGTTTGATACCAAATGTTGTATAATGATGTACGACATTTTGTATATTGGAATTTGTGTTCTAGTGAGATTTTTTGATGGATCTCATTGGCTCTAGACTCTATAAGTGCAGATTTGTTATTGGGTAATCGAAGGCTAGAGCGAACTGCCACCTTTTCAATATCAACGATCTCAAAATGAGAAAGCCGATAGAAACGTGTTGATCTCTGTGAGAAATGAAACAGAAATATTTTGAGAGATTCTGAGTGGCTAGGGAGGGTTGTGCATTGCATCACTGGGTCCATGATGATAGTCTTCAATGTCAGTAATCATCATTGTGATTCTGACAACATATGTATTGACCCAGTTTCTGCCTAGGTGAATGGAGGGCTTCTATCTTTTCACCCTTTATCCGTACAATTCTTTTTCATTCTTCAGCCCCTTCAGTGCTTACTGAGACTTCATGACTAGTACCTTGTTGGGTTTGTTCCAGCACTAGCTCTATCTCAGTCGGCACTATTCCCTTATTCTCACTTTACTCCTTTTTCAATCATACTTGGGACTTCTACTCTATCTAATGGAGTGTTCCTAGGTAGATCTCTCCGGTTCTGGCTGGATCATGGAACGAATATACCTAACCTTAACCGCCTTATAACTCCTTGAGAAACAACAGTTGGTCGGTCTTTGGGGTATTGCCATGAAGATCCATAAAACCATTTGATAAAAATCAATTAACGTGTCTGAGAAATCATTTAAGACACATTGAGTGTTTCCAGAGTTACCAAAAAGCTCCCCTTACACATATGCACCATATTATGAAAGAGTTTTGCACATGCAAGGTTTGGGAACGCACTTATAGATTGAAGATCGTATCCGTTATTAATCCGTATTAATCATATTTTAATCACTTTTCTCCCCCTCAAAAATTTCATATGTGTTTACAATTTTTGACAATTAGTGAATTAAAAACAAGTTAATGTCTGGAATTCACATGAGTCTACCTAAGTATTGGGAGAAAAGGAGTGCATGCAGAATGAACTGATTATGATACTCCCCCTCAATTATAGAATAGAGTAAAAACTTGGAGTGGGAGTTTGTTGAGCATACAATTTTGAAAGAATTTCAATTTTCTTTTTTAAAATATCTTGAAAAATTATGCTCAACAGAAAATGATGTCAGATTTATCTTATTAATTATCATTTCCTTAGTGCTTCTCTTGAGCATTCAAAACTTAGAATGTTTAGATGACATTGCTCAAGACCGAGAAGATATGAACTTCCCGTTGTTTAGGATAAATGGACATAAATGAACATTTTCCTTTCTTTGGAGACCGAGTCCTAAGCTGACATTTACTTAGAAGTCATAGAGAAAAATTTGAAAGGACATGTTTTGAAAGCATTTGAAACTCTCGCTCGAACTTCATTTATATACCTGTGTCGATATTAATCAACATTTCTAGGTACGTAAATGTTATCGATTATCGAGAGACATGTCGGAGAAGAATATTTTTGGTATTTTTGAAATTTTTGAAATTGTATTTTGCTTTTATAGGTTTTATAATTTTATATTTTCTTTTTTCTTGGTTTTATATTTTTGTATTTTGTTTTTCTGATAAAATATATATAAAGAATTACCGAGATTTTGCAAGACGTTCAAGTTCCGTTGGAGACAAGCTGCGCATACCAAGGCGACGATCCAAATAGTTGAATCGATCCACCGGAAGAGCTTTGGTGAAGAGGTCGGCCAGTTGGTAATCCGTCTTGACAAAATACAGTTCAATCGTACCCTTTTCCACGTGTTCCTTAATGAAATGGTAGCGGACAACGATGTGTTTTATTCTTGACTGTTGGACCGGGTTGCAGGATATGGCTATGGCTGATTTCGAATCACAATAGATTGGAATCTTATTGAAGTGATAGCCATAATTCTTTAACTGTGTCCGTATCCAAATGACTTGGGCACAACAAGCGGATAGAGACACATATTCTGCTTACGCGGTTGACAGCGTTGTATAGTCTTTTTCTTTGAGGACCAGCTAACCAGCTTTTCACCTAAGATTTGAGCTCCACCGGATGTACTCTTGAAGGTGTTTTTACATCCCGCATAATCAGCATCTAAAAATCCAGTTAGTTCAAAAACCAGAATCCTTCGTATACCAGAGACCCATATTGACGGTTCCCCGAAGATAATGAAAGATCCTTTTAACCTCTTTGAGGTGCTTCTCGGTTGGCTTAGCCTGGTACCGAGCACATAAACAAGTAACATGTACAATGTTTGGTCTGCTTAACGTAAGATACATTAGGGCACCAATCATGCTATGATATTTCGTTGCAATGACTAGAGTCCCATTTTGATCTAGGTCAAGCTTATCTTTGATTTCTATTAGAGTACCAACAGGATCATAAGTTTCCATTCCATATTTTTTAAGGATTTCTAGCACGTAGTTGGACTAGTTTATGAAGATGCCACGGGGGGATTGGTTAACTTGTAAACTAAGGAAAAACATCATTTCCCCCATCATCAACATTTTGAAGCGGCTTTTCATAAGGTCAAAAAATAGTTGGGTATACCTAGAGTTTGTAAAACCAAAGATAATATCATTAACATAGACCTGTACCACTAAGATGTAGTCGTCGAAGCACCTTATAAAGAACGTTGGATCAATTATGCCTTTGAAGAAGTGATTTTGTAGGAGAAACATTGACAATTCGTCGTACCATGCCCTTGGAGCTTGCTTTAGCCCATATAGTGCCTTCTTTAACTTGTATACATGGCTTGGATGATCAAAATCGATGAAACCTTCAGGTTGACACACGTACACGTCTTCTTTTAACGTACCATGCAAGAAAGCAGTTTTCACGCCAATTGTAAAACACATTGAACATTTTATGTCAGCATATGCCAAAAATATACTGATAGCTTCCATTCTAGCAAACAGGAAGCGAAGGATTCTCAAAATCTATCCTTCTCTTGGCGGTACCCTCGTCACAACCAGACGAGACTTGTTTCGGATGATCGTGTTCAATCTTCATCATGCTGTTTTGAATAACCATTCAACGTAAGAGGTTTTTATGTGATCCGAAGAGACTAACACCCATACATCAAGCCTTTTTTAACTGAAGAAGCGCTTCATGCATTGATTCAATGCATGCAGGGTCTTTTAGAGCCTCTTTGACATTCTTGGGTTCCACAGTGCTACCGTTAATGCGTAATGCAACAATTCCACCATCGGGATTCGCAGTGAATCCTTGTCAAAACTGGTCGGAGAGGGTTCTCCCGACACTTGTTCCAAATGGATCCTTATCCATTGAAATTCTAGGGTAGTTGGTAAGAACTTATGGCATGTACGATGGATCCACATAATTGTAGTATGAAGATACAGCATCACGTGTGGAAGGAGTAAGCAAAGGGAATGACAAACGTATTTTCATCGAACATAGCATTTTGAACATTGTCACAATTGTTGCGGGTTGATGCTGACCATGATGATTGTGTTTCGAGCTCGTCAACACCTGTGAAAATTTGGACAATTTGTATCTTGAGAGTATGAAATTTGTTGGTGTCGGTGCTGTGACTGCTGTTGTTGTAGTTGCCGTAGAGTCTGAAGAGCCTTGAGGTGCTTAGACAGCCTGAGCTGTTCTTGAGCAGAAGACTGTTTGACACCAATATATCATCATACAAGCTTCGAAGCAATAAATCCAAGTCTCCTCATTAGGTTTTTGAGTTTTTATGTGACAGGAGCATAAGAAAAGATCGAGTCCTGACCTGATTTTTGTCCAGAAGTCAGGCTTTGAAGCCCGTGGTTTTGAACTACATTGTTCAAAAGCCATTGCTGAAAGCTCATCAAATTACACATACACTGTCCCATGATTTACTTTGTCCTTCGTTGTAAACCTGTAAGCACAGGAAAAGCAGAATAACCACATGAAAAAGCCTATATCACCTTTAGCACCAAGTTTCCCAATATCTTCACGATCATTCTTGGATAACAGAAGCCCCAATACATGTAGAAAGGAGATATTCGGTTTCGCCCGTTAATGACTCGTATGGGGTTTTTGTTAAATCGACGATGAATGATGAGCGGTTTTGAGTGTAGCACGCAGTACAATCCGCTAGTCAGCCCCTAAGAATAACGGTCCGAGAGAAAATCAAACATTGTTTTTCTAGTAAAAAAAAAAAACAGCCGCAACTAACGCCGATGTTCTTATATTTAATAATTGTTTTTTTTATATTTTTTTAGTTATTTCCCACTACCCATTTTGTTGAGGTTTTCGACAAAGACGCTTGGTGAAGATGCCAACCACTACAAAGTATTCTTTAAGGATTTGATTTTGAATTATGTGCCATTATCTGTTTCTTAGATGATGACAGGGCGACTGAAGAAGGACAGTAATTCGCTTCAGGAAGGTTTAAAGTCACTTCTGGTGCTTCATCTTTTTGATCTGACAAAAATGTACCAAGTTGTAACGAGAGTAATCCGTCTACAATCAACCAAAACATATCGCTTTCCATTTATGCTTGCAATTCTCATTGGACCACACAAATCCATATGAAGAAGGTGTAACCTCGTTTTGAATTTGGAACATGTTTGGGTGGGTGAAGACGCCCTTTTGCTTTTTCCTTGCTCACAGGAGGGACAAAGATTTTTCGTTAATGATATTTGAATTTTGGAAGACAGTGACAAGATCGTTTTTGCAAGGTCTTGATTGTGTCACAATTGAGTGGATAAACGTTGATGCCAAGCCTGACTTTGTAGAAGTGCCCTCGAGCCATAAGGCAAATTGGGATTCAGAGGCCATTATCATGGAGATTGATGGTGTAAAGGTTGTTTAACGTTCCTTTAACAAATCAACACATCATATTCAGACAAAACACGAGTTTCCTCCTGAAAGCAACCTCATAAATCTGAATCACAGAACTGCCCAACAGAGGAAACAACTAAAGCCCAAGCCCTCAACGAAAATATACCCTGGTGATCAAAATAATTTCCCTATTGAAAGATCACCGAAACCCAAAATTGCAGCAACATATCATTTCCAAAGCGAACGGTTTCCCTCAAACTTCCACACGAAATTGATGAGAAGCTTTATATTCTCGGTCATATGCTTGGGCAACCCGATCGACGCACCATAAACAAATTTGGATAACCTGCCAAGAAAGAAAGTAGAATTTGGAAACCGTTTGATTTTAGGTTCCGAAGGGTTAGAAGTACAAGCATTATCACCATTAGAGCAGTCAGGTTGACTCTCAGATTCACTGGATGCGATTATTTTTCCTTTAATGTCAAAAAATCTTCCAGTTGGTGACCACCTAAGGCAAAATCTAGGTTTACTAGGCTTAGGTGAAGCAAGTCTTTCGTTGGACCCTACTTTCTTAGGCTTTTACCTTTGCTTTTGTTTCTTTTGATTTTCAGTGTTTGAAACATTTGCCTTTTGTTTTCTTGCCACGAGAATCATTCTTTCACATCATTAAGCATACATTACATCTGATTAGCAGTGATTAAACATTGCTTACACAAAGGCCACAAATAACTTCAGATTGATCCATTCCGAGTAACAAGCTTACGTGTTAACATTCAGAAATGACATATGATCTTATTCTTAGAAAGCAGTAAATTCCATATAGTGTTCTTCTACTTCAACATCTTTATTCTTGTTAGCAACTACACTTAGACGCAGAGGGTCCCCTAACATTCTTTGTAATGATCCTATGCTGTTGGCCTTCTGGTCTTAGCAGTGTTTCCTACACCTGTAGAAGATAAACCATTTGAGTCAGAATTAACATCTTTCTAGTGACGACATGAGGATGTGAAAGGTGAATGGAGTTGTCCTAACGCTTGGCATCTAACTTTTGTTAGGACATACTTTTTCTTCCCTAAAAGTCTTAGAAAGATTAATCCTAAACATTCCTGGGGCAATCACATTTTTTGATGTCTTGTGATTGGAACTGAGTTTGAAGTGACTGGATTGACAAATCATTTGGTCTCTCAACCTTTTGATTTTGCAAACTTAGTATTCGCACTCGTACCTTTGGTGTGTCCACCTTGGTCAAGAAACCTTTATACAATAACTGGGCTCTAAGCTTAGCATTTTCATAGATCGTATCATGTAATTTGTGTTGCAAAGAGTCAATTATTGATTTAGTTTGAGCACGTGTCACAGAAATAGAGTCAAACAGGTTTTTGTATGTGGTCTTAAGGTGAGCAATTTCCTTTTCATAATTCCGAACCTGAAACTCTAATTCTACATTCTCATTTTCAAGTTTCTGAGACAAAGGATCAAGGGTATTTGATGCACATTGAGTATCACAACTCTTACCCTTGAGATCTCCCAACTGAGCTTGCAACCGTTCGATTTTTTGTTGCATGTCATTATAAGCTTTATCGTACGAAATTTTGTCATATTTGCATTCTTCACACTTTTTGTACCAATCATTCCAAAGTTTAGCATATTCATTCTCCTTTTTAATGATACAATTTTCAAGACGATCTTTCGTACGGTCAAGCTCAGTTTGGAGATTTGATGAATCTACAACCGATGGATTTTGCACAATAGACATAATGTCTTGACTGACAACTGCTCTCAAGAGACGCTCAATTTCCAATTCCAATGTCTTGTGCTTAGCAAGAGATTCATCAGCTTCTTTTGCAAGAGATTTAAAGTCTCGAACAAATTTGGCTGCTTCTTTCAAAAATTGTATTTCAAAATTTTGAAGTCTAGAATCCACTTGGTTGATGATAGGAAAAATTTCTTCTTTTAAAATTTTGTGAATCTCTTGATGAGCACTGGACGACCAATTGTGTGTATCTAAAGTCATTCTATGTTTGCAACACTTGAAGAGTCACAATGGTCTTTTTACCTCATTTAGAAAATTTCGAAGTCAACACTAAGTAAGTGTCATCCAAAATTCTTCAATTGGTTTTGAAATCGATTTTGAACAGTGGCCGATTTAGAAGTAATTACAACATACACCTCTTCTTGTGACTGCCGTTTGAGAACGAAAAATCCCCGAAAAGAAGATTAATCTTTGTAATATGTTTGCCCGGTTTTATTTCTTTGTTCAATTGTTTCATTTTTTGGCGACTCTCTTGAGCAAGCTGCATTGTCTCTTCCGAATCATGCACAACAGGAGGATCATGCTTTTCAAGTAACACTTTGCCATTGTACAAACTTTGTTGTTTTCGCTGAGCTGCTTGAGATAAAAAGGATTTTTGATAACCCAAAGCCATTTTCTGTTCGGAGTGGTAAAACGAGTCTGGCTTAGGTGAAAGCATGTGGCATCGTTTTGAATCGATTAGACGCCTTTTAACCAAAATATTATCTAATTCCTTATCTTATTCTCAATTTGAATTTTGTTATCAAGAAGATCGGCTTCGCGTATTTTGAAATCAGCTTCAACTTTTCTTTCTTCCTAAAGAGAAGAACAGTTGAATTTCCCGTGAAAGCGTTTAACTTAAATTTGCAATTTCCTCATTCAAAGTTGTTATCATTTTAGCATAACTTAAATGAAGAGCATTTATCTTTTTGGTAAGACATATGTTTTGAATAAACCGACTTTTTTGATAACACCTTTCAAGTTTGTCATATTTTTCTTGACTAATTTCAAAACACTTTTCTTGATTTTATATCTAGCAAGCTCAGTGGTCAAATCAGCATTAGTTTCTCTCAACTTGCGATTGACCGTGTTGACTTTTTCAACTTCAATTGCCAAATTATTATATAACGATTCAAAATAAGCATGAGTTTCCTCAATAGTTGTAGGATGTTGATCTACTGTTCCCCCAACTTGTTCCACACTAGAAACCTCAGAAATAACATTACTATCATTCTGTTGTACTTGGTGTGGTTCAGGAATGGGCTCGAGTAGCTCAGTATACTACTCCTCTTGAGTGAACATATTGAATATCTCATTATCATAGCAATTTTCATAGTTGTGTATCTTAGTTGATCCGTCTGAGTCATAGACGGGAGCTTTGTCAGTCTGAGTACCCGATATTGATGCTTGCTGCAAATTAGCCATCAAAATGCAGTTTGCATTTACTTCCTCAATCTTATCAAGATCCACTGCAGCAGCCATCAAATCAAATTCTTCAGCTTAGAGTTGAATTCCTGCTTCTTCCTTTTAAGCAATCAGCAGCTGAGTCTGAAAATAAGCAGCATCCCTTCTCTTTGGTCTGACTGTGCAGTTCCTAGCAAGATGACCCAATCCTCTGTAGTTGTAACACCTTATCTGATTACCATTATTCCCAATCGCATTACCCTCAGCCCGTGCCGCTACAACATTACCATTCCCATTCAGATTCTGATTAGCAATCCCCGGAACAACAATAAGCCCATTATGATTTCTAACATTTAGAACGCCCGGATTCTGAACTGCATTCTAAACAACCTAATTCCTGATATTCTATACTGAATTATACCGATTTTGATTCCCTACGTTCTGCCTAACATGCTGTCTAAATTGATTTCCACCATTACCTCCAACCACATGCATTTGTCTGTCTTGACCCATATTCATTCCCAGTTGAGCAATCTGCCTGTTGTTTGGGTTTGATGAAATTCTTTAGTTGTTGTTGGTTGGTGTTCAGTAGTTTAGTTTGAATGCCTTAGCCATTAGAACAAGTGCCATGTTCATAGCAGTTGTGGGATCTGAGATGTCTTCGGGGTTTGGCATTGGTTATTGCATGTAGTTCTGGTTTAATGGTGGTTGTGGGTTACAGTTGTTATTGGGTTGTGGTTGTTGCATTAGGTACTTGGTGATGGTTGATCTTGGTGAAACATTGGATAATTGAAAGGATTGTTGGAATTTGCCATGAATGCTAAAGGATCATGTGTTTTTCCAAGTCGTTCAGCTCTTAGTTCATCGACCTCCTTTTGATTGTACTTCAAGAAATCATACAACTAAGTGTAATCTGTTGTATGAAAGTTCTTTGTTTGATGAACAATGGTAACATGTCGACTCCATTCAGGTTGTAAGTTGTTTAAGATCTTGAGATTGGTGGCAATCTTTTCTGGGAAATGTTTGTTTCTCTTGAAATCATTCATCAAATTTGAGAAACAATGATCGTAAGACTCAATCAATTCCCTATCGGTAGAAGTGAAACTTTCCTATTCATTAAACAACTTAGCCTTTTTCTCTTGAATTCCGATATCAGAACCTTTCATCATTTGTTGAACATGTAACCAGATTTCCTGAGGAGTTTCACAACTATCAACAGCAGCATAGATGTCTTCAGGAAGACCGAGAAGAATAGTCTGAATGGCTTGATCATCGGCTTCTACCTGTTTAATCTCCTTCTCGGTGAGTTCATCATCTGTCTGTTCATTAAAGGTTTCATTGACAGGAACCTCACGGTTTGCATCACCTGGTTCAGGAATCATTCGTCTGACATAAGGACCATTTATAATGGAATTGTAGATTAACTTTCCATTTGGTCTGCTCTTAGCATAACGAAGAAGACGTGATGACCATGGAACGTATTTCTCTTTGTTAAGCATAGGAGGGCGGTTTTCAGAACCGGCTGCATAAATGTCTTGTTGAGTCGACATTGCAAAAGTGATGTGAAATGATAATCAAGGATCGTTTTAGTGATTAGTGGTTTGGAATACACGGGATTTTACATATCTTGATAAAACCGTAAAAATAATTGAATCTTTCATGGGATTTTACAAAATCAAGAAGAAACCATGAAAAAATAATTAATTGTTGTTGAAATCGTTGTTGTAATTGGAGTGAATTTGCCTTTGCTTGGACAACTTGATAAATCGCCTTATGAAGGAAATTGTTAAATCACCTTGTGAAGGAAATCTGTTAAATCACCTTGTGAAGGAAATCTGTTAAATCACCTTGTGAAGGAAATTTGTTAAATCGCCTTGTTAATTCGCCTTGTTAACTCGCCTTGTTTTACTGAAACCCTTTTCTTCACACAAAAAAATTTTCGTTCGGTCCAAAAAAAATTTGCTCGTTCGGTCCTCGAAGAAAAATGAACTCGTTCGATCCAAACTGAAAAACTACTCGTTCGGTCCTTGAAGAAGTTCTCCTCGTTCGATCCTCTGGATCGATCCTCTCGTTCGATCAACTCGTTCGATCAACTCGTTCGATCAACTCGTTCGATCCTCTCGTTCGATCAACTAGATCGATCAACTAGATCGGTTCACAAGTGAATTCACTCGATCGGTTCTTGGAGGAAAATCTAGTTCGGTCCTTGAAGAGTTTGCTCGTTCGGTCCAACCAGATAATACACTCGTTCGGTTCTCACGACTAAGCTACTCGTTCGGTCCTTTAAGTAGAAAACTCGTTCGGTCCTAAAAAGAGAATTTTGCTTCTTTCCGTCCTTGCGTTTTGCACAGCAACCAAAAGAACCACAAATAGACACTTTTGAAACCAAGTAACTACAAGCACTAAACCACGACGAGACCACACCTAAATACCCAAAACGAAACCAAAAAAAACAAAGAAAAAAAAACCACCCGACGAATGATAAGCTTAAAAAAATACCACAACCAAATCACAACACCCAACCTTGGCTCTTGATACCACTTGTTAGGATATCATTTCATCACCTCAAACACAAAAATAAGAAAAATAGATTTTAGAGAGAGAAAGTAAAAAGAAAGAAAAATGGTTACTTGTTCATAAAAGAAAAATGAGAAGCAACACCCTCTCCACACTTGGAGAGGGCTATAAATAGTTACAAGAGTGGACTATTCTTGTGGGCTTTGTGTTGGGCCGGATCATAACACAAATGGGCTTGAGCCCGACAACTAGGCCCAACTAGCTTAACTAAATTCCCGTAAACTACGATTTACTTATACAAGGCTCGGGAATATTTAATGACCATCACTTTAATAAAAGCACGGCTAACAACCATGTCAGATTTAGGATGTTGCGAGTTAGAACATCATCACGGGCAATGTTGGCAATTTATATTGCAATTCATACATGTCGAGCTTCAGTGTCAAGAGCTTAGGGAAATGTAATTACATTTTATGATGTTTGCATCTGTTGCATTATCATGGGGAAATCTTGCGGTCCTACATTATACATTTTACAAACCTATGAATTCGCCAACATTATTGTTGACGTTTTAAGCAATGTTTTCTTAGGAGATCAATGAGGTACAAGACTAGGGATACATTGGTGGTCGTTATTTTGGAAGTCGTATGCATTAAAGATTTGGTTGCATTACATTTTGGGGATATATTTGTTATGGGCTAAAATCTTTGTATTTTGAACAATGAACAAGTGAAGTTTCAGACTTATGTAACAATAATTTGTTAAATCCAATGTATCAGTTTTAAACGACTTTTAAATGGTCGTTCTTATATATATCTTGTGCTATTGATCTATGAAGTACCATCGCCAGACCCATATTCCGCTGCGACCCAATTTGGGGGTGTTACAGATTGGTATCAAGAGCCAAGGTTATAGGGAACCAGGTCAATTGTTTTGCTGGACTATAATCGTTTTCAAACATTGCATTCATATAAAGGGGTTTTTAACAGGACATACATACACTAGTGTTGCATTAGTTGGTTAGACTAGATGCATTCATGATTGATATACATGTTATAAAATACTATGTATATTACGATAAGAGTCATATATTAATACTTATATAAGCTACTTTTTATTTTCAGATTTGGTCATGTCAGATTCGGAGGATTCCACAGTCACCTACACGGCGGTATACAGTCCATTCGAGGGTTTGTCAAACATAGGATCTACGGGAGTCGATGGACCACCCATGATGCCAGAGGATCCATATGCATATGTGGTGGCCGCTTTTTAGGCCCCACCATCTCTTTATTATGTGCCTGGCCCGGAGGAGCCAGAGCAGGCACTACCTCTACCAGAGTTTGTTCCTGAGCCGGTATACCCAGAGTTTATGCCACCGGAGGATGATGTACTCCCAGCTGAGGAGCAGCTACTGCTTGCTGCTGTCTTACCCATTGCCGATTCACCAAGGTATATTCTTGAGTCCGATCCAGAGGAGGATCTGGAGGAGGATGACGATGAAGATCCTGAGGACGAGGTTCCGTGGAGGATCCAGCTGTTTTTCTACTGATAGAGATGATGATGAGAAGGAGCCTCCAGAGCGGGCTAATGATGAGGTCTTGGGGACGTATGAGGAGGTGGAGGAGCACCCAACTCTGGCCGACCTGTCCCTCCACCACCAGTACATCGTCTACAGCTGGACTAATCCATCCCAGCTTAAGGAACTGTATCCATTTCCTCTTCTGAGGTAAGAGGTTGTGATGTTTTCTTACAATACCTACCCCACACATCTCCACTTACTCCACATTCATCAACACTCACACAGATACTGATAACGCCTTAATTATTCATGTTTTCGGCGGCGTTATTTATATATATTTGATCATTTCTCATGAACTTTCGGTACTTAATCAAGTATATTTGCTATTATAAGTTCTAGGTATGTGTCGTGGAAGAAAACGAAAGAATACACGAAGATAAGAAGCTTAAACCAAGAAATAAACTCTAGATAAAGATCTCCCGACACCTGTTTACTGTTTTGGCCGTAACTGGAGATACGACTGGATTGAGTTGGTTTCAAGCGGAACAGAAGAGAATTCATTATCTACAACCATGAAAAAGGCCAATGCTGAGATTTATCCTAAATAGCCGGTTTTATAAATGAGTACAACATACTTTATGAAGATTCATTTAATTCACGAATCTGGTCCAAAATCCATCCACATACATCTCCAACTTGGTCCCCAAGTTATCTCTAGCCTATAAATACCTCCATATGATGCCTTGGACGAAATAATCTCTTATTATGTCATCACATACAAATCTTAAGAAGAAGATCCAAGAAAAGGCCAAAGTACGGCGCACTTTTCTCTAATGCGCCGCACTTCTGATGTAGTTCCCAAAACCGCCGCACTATATTTCTTGTGCGTCGCACTTTCGTTCAAACTTCCCAAGGAAACGGTTAAAGTCCCAATAAATGATAAGTGCATTAACTCCCTAAGTGCGCCACACTTTTTCTCAAGTGCGCCGCACTTCTACCCGAAATCAGCCTATAAATAGAGAAGGTTTCTCTCATTTTACACACACTTCCACAGCAATTCTCTCATCATTACACACCCTCTAATTACGAATTTCAAGGGTGGTGACAACACCTTAATGTTTCGGGTCGATTGGAATCAATAGCTTGGGTTTTATTATAGTTTTTGTTTGGGAGAACTAATTGTCGAATCGTTGATCTTGTAAACGTTGGTATAATTTCTACAACTCTTTTAATATGAAGTATTCTGAATTCATGATCAATGTTATGTGTTTTGTTACTTTGATTATGGAGTAGTGTTCTTATGTTTGTTTTGGCTTAATGTGATCTTGGATATGTATTGTTTGGGTATGTGTTTGTTGAATTAGTAAAACATATTTTATATAAGAAAATAGGCCGAAAGGTTTCTTTATAAATGTGTTCTATCAATCCATCTAATATATTAGTTATAATAACTTATAAAGGCCAAAAGCATTTGTTGTTATTAATCGAGAATAAGCACTTGTTATATTTTAAAGGCCGAAAAGAGGATTTGTAACTTGTGAAACTCTATTTTAAACACTATTCCAAACACTTCATTATCTAAGTGATCATTGCCTAAACAAACATACATTAATCATTTGATTGAATCATCTTTTAATTGCTTTCTTTGCATTATTCGATATATGCTCGTCTTGGTTAATTTGATCCGTGACAAACTTATTAACCTTAGCACCTTAATTACAAATTGTGAATATTTCAATTCCCGTGGAACGACCTGGACTTACCTAAAGCTATACTATACAAGATACGGGTTATAATTCACGAGGTGTTGTGTTTAGTAAAAATCGTATTTTTCTAGTATTATAAATTTATATCTTGGAAAAACACACATCAGATACCATCTCAACCACTGCCAGTAATCCACACCATTACTTGACATATCCACCACCAACTGCCAGTCATACTTATCCGTAGGATTCAGAGCTGCTTTGATTCCCGGCTGAGGGCCGAGGACACACCATCTACTTTCCCATTCAATACCATCATGTGACCCCCACCTTTCTGGGGACACCACCACTTCTTACCTATACCGTAACCTAAACCATCCACCACCTTTGATTTTAACTCTACATGAGCGTGTAGTGCGGTAAAGGCAAGGTTTGTTTGTTTACACCTCAAGAAGAGAGTTGTGTATTGCTCAGGTCAGTCGATATGTGTGTTTAGTGAGAGTTCATCTGCACCCACTGCTAGACCTACTGGAGGTTTTAGGGCGGATTATGGTTTTGTTGCCACTTTTAGCTTAATGAGATTCAGGACTGACCCTAGAGAGATGTTGGTTATGGGATTACAGAAACTTGGGATGAGATGCTTGTGGGCATGTCAGGGGCACCAGTGACTGATGACACAGAGTTAGGTCGACGGATGACAGAGTTTTCCACTATGGTTAGGCAGGACATAGACGAGGTCTATGGGAGACTTGATGAGACACATGATGCTAGAACGGTGTTGAGCGCTCGACTCAACTTACTACAGAGGGATAGACGCTCCTATTGCATACACTGCTTTACTCTGGAATGTGAGAAGGCTTCTTCTTGGACTTTCCGTGTGGTTTGGGGTACGGTCTATGGATGTAGGTGACATAGCCCGTTTTGAGGGGGAGACACTGCGGACTATTATGCTTAGTACAGCAGGCTAAGATAGGAGCTTGCGGTGGCAGCAGGCCTCACACTGACAGCACAGTTATGTAGACATTAACATATTGGAGACACTACAGACATATGGTGACAGAGCTCCAGGAGTTAGCCAGGGACCCGCTACTAAGCGTTACCAAAACATAGCCCGATGAATACCTGAGGAGGCCGGGTAGTCGGTAGTTCTTTTTAGAGTTGTTATGGTTGTAGCTATGTAGTTTAGCCTTACCTAAGTATTCGGGTAACTTCGGCTAGTAAGGCTTAGGTTGTATATTCTTTATCTTTGTAACCTAATGGTAGGATATTTTGTTATCTGAACGATCATGTATGTTTTTCTAGATTATGTATGGAATGGATGGATTATGTCATGTCTGTAATCAAATTTATTATAAATGAATGTCGATTTAGCTACACCATTGTTAATTTCAATTCAGTTGTATATTTCACTGTGTGATGTGATCTCACTTTACTTATTGTACATATGTCATGTCATGGTTATGATTTTATGAAATCTAACTGGTATTATATTTTTTTGTGATTTGAAGAAAATAGCACCAAAACGAACCACAAGATCAACACCACCCGCAACAGCCACCACAACTACCACTGTGACTGATTCCCAACTTAAGGCACTGATCGACCAAGGCGTTGCTAATGAATTAGCAGCACGTGACGCTGACAGAAGCATGAATGGCGATGACAACTATAATTTAGGCACGGGTGTAAGGAGACAAGCTCCTCCTGCTCGTGAGTGTACTTACCCAGACTTCATGAAATGCAAACCCCTATACTTTAAGGGTACTGAAGGAGTCATTGAGTTGACTCAGTGGTTTGAAAGAAAGGAAACTGTGTTTTGTATAAGCAACTGCTTTGTGGAAAACCAAATCAAGTTTGCCACATGTACTCTTCTTGGAAGTGCTCTAACATGGTGGAACTCTTATGTTAAGACTGTTGGTCACGATGTTGCTCATGCAATGACTTGGACAAACATGAAGAAGAAGATGACTGACAAGTACTGCCCAAGGGGCGAGATTAAGAAGCTAGAGGTTAAGATGTGGGGGGGATATCTTAAGGTTAAGGTACCGATCCATGTGGTAGCTACAACCCAACGTTTTCAGGAACTGGCATTGATGTGTGCTAGGATGTTTCCTGAAGAGTCAGACAAGATTAAGAAATATGTCGGTGGTTTGCCCGACATGATTCATGGAAGTGTAGTGGCATCTAAGCCAAAAACCATGTAGGATGCGATTGGATTTGCTACTGAACTGATGGACAAGAAGATCCGCACTTTTGCTGAACGATAGAGTAAAAACAAAAGAAATCAAGATGATAACCAACAACAACAGCACAAGAGGCAGAACATGGGCATGGCGTATGCTGCAGGGTCATGTGAGAAGAAACCTTATGGAGGATCTAAACCTCTGTGCTCAAATGCAAATATCCAATGACGGTCAATTGCATCAAAAATGCCACAAGTTGCAATCAGAGTTAGGCCATCTGCTTCATGTATGTAGGGTTAGTACTGTTAAATGCCAACACTGCTAACAACCAAAGAGGTACTAAGGTAGGTCAGAAACCCACTTGCTATGAATGTGGAGCCCAGGGACATTTCAAGGAGGAGGGGAACTTTTTGGGTTTCCAACTGAAAATAAACATACAACGTGGTATACCAAGGTGGAAATGGCAATGCTCCAGCAAAAGTGTATGCGGTTGGCCGTGCAGGGACAAACCCAGACTCAAACATCGTTACGGGTACGTTCCTTCTAAACAACCGCTATGCTTATGTCTTATTTGATACTGGTGCCTATAGAAGCTTTGTGTCTACTTCATTTAGCTCTAAATTGATATCACCACCATCTACCTTTGATTCATTATTATGTGTTTTTGTACTTTGCTGACGGCGAGAATTTGGGTGTTAACGATATCATTTCGAGGTGGACATTACATTTTTCTTAAATCACCCATTCAACATAGACTTAATGCCTGTAGAACTTGGTAGTTTCGACGTCATAATTGGTATGGATTGGTTGGCGAAGTACCAAGCTGTCATGGTTTGTGCCGAGAAAATTATTTGTATTCCCTGGGGAAATGAAACGTTGATTGTTCATGGTTACGGAAGTAACCGGGGAAACAAGACTTGTTTTTAAAACATCTTCTCGTTTCCCCCTGCACCTAAAAAACCTAAAAATATTGTAAAAGGGAATGTCCTATCTTCTTCTTGGCCATTTACTACAAAGGAGACTAAAGACAAGTTAGAGAAGCAGCGACTTGAGGACGTACCGATCGTTCAAAATTTTCCTAAAGTATTTCCTAAGGACTTGTCGGGTCTTCCACCGACTCGACAAGTGGAATTCCAAATCGATTTGACACCTGATGCTTCACCTGTAGCATGAGCACCTTATCGATTAGCTCCATCCGAAATGAAGGAATAATCAGACCAACTCCAAGAACTTTCTGACAAGGGCTTCATAAGACCCAGTTCCTCACCTTGGGGAGCTCCGGTCTTGTTTGTCAAAAAGAAGGATGGATCGTTTCGAATGTGCATCGACTACCGAGAGCTGAACAAGCTGACGGTAAAGAATCGCTATCCACTCCCAAGGATCGATGATTTATTTGATCAACTACAAGGATCCAATGTTTATTCTAAGATGGACTTGCGATCAGGTTATCACCAGCTTCGAGTACATGAAGAAGATATTCTGAAGACGGCATTCAGAACTCGATATGGTCATTATGAGTTCTAAGTTATGCCATTTGGCTTGACGAACGCACCAGCGGATTATGGATCTACATGAATCAGGGTACCTGTGCAAGCCATATTTGGATAAGTTTGTGATTGTCTTTATTGATGATATCCTTATCTACTCCAAGAACAAGAAGGAATACGAAGAACATCTTAAGGCAATTTTGGAATTTCTTAAGAAAGAGGAGTTGTACGCTAAATTCTCTAAATGCGAATTTTGGCTTCCCAAGGTATAATTTCTCGGCCACGTGATTGATAGTAAGCATTCCAGTGGATCCCGCCACAGATCGACTTACCACAAAAGATTGGGCATCTCCTAGATACACCAACTGAGATTCAGGAAAGGGGAAATTTTTAGGTGTCTTTGGTATTACCGAAGATTCATCGAAGTGTTTTTAAAGATCGCCAAGCCAATGACCATGCTTTACTCAGAATGAAGTTATTGTTATTTGAGTGGGGTCTTTGGTATACAGAAGAAGCAAACATTTAACTGTTGAAGCAGAAGTTGGTGTGAGTGCACACCAATTCTGGCTTTACTGGAAGGAAGTAAAGATTTTATGTATAATGCGTTGCTTATATTCAATGGTTTGGGCATTTTCATTGTGATTGAATGCAAAGAAGAGGTGATATTGCTTATGCATCACGCCCATTTGAAATTCAATGGAAGATATAGATACTCATGAATTGGAACTTGAGCAGTGGTGTTTGCTTTAAAAATCTAGAGACATATCTGTATGGAAACCATAGTGACGGTTGTTCACAGATCATAAGGAGTTTACAACACATTTATGATCAAAAGGTGGCTGAACATGAGGACAACGTCATTGTTTAGAATGTCTCAGCGATTTTGGATGTGAAATACCGTTACCACCCGAGGATGGCAAAACGTAGTGGCGCATGCCTTAAGGACGTAATATTGGAATAAGCCCATTACGGGTTCGAGCCTTAGTCATGACTATTGGTTTGAATCTCCCCAAAAAAATTTAAATGCTCAGGTTGAAGCACGGAAACCGGAGAACATCAAGAACGAAGATGTTAGAGGTATGTTGATTGAAAATTCAAAGGATCCAGAGAAACTTAGAACGGAAGAAAAAGTATTGAAACCGCCACTGATGGAACTCTATGCTTTAACGGGCAGGGGTTGGTTTACATAGGTTATGGCGACTCTGAGGATGTGAATCATGCACGATGTCCCACAAGTCAAGATACTCAATCTCCATCTCGGGTTCTGACCAAGATGTATCAGGCATGAAGAAGCTCTATTGGTGGCCCCCCAATTACCAATATGAGGACGACATCGCCACTACGTTTTGGCAAATGTTTGGACATGTGATAGGTCAAATGGTTTTTGACCCAAAGGCCATCAGGTTTTGTTAGTGCACCGAGTTACCTAATGGAAGTAGGAAAAATTCACTATGGTATTTTATCACGAAGCTTCCTAAGTCGTCACAAGGTTATGACACCATTTGGGTGATTGTTGACCGACTTACTAAATCCGCAATCTTCTCGTTCAATAAGGGAAACTGATCTCATAGATAAATTGGCAAGAATGTACCTAAAGATGGATAGTCACGAGGCATGTTATACCTGTCTCAATCATTTGTGATCGCGACCTTATGTTCGCATCAAATTTCTGGAGGTCACTTCAGAGCTTTGGGTACTAGCTTGGATATGAGTACTGCATATCATCCGCAGACTGACGGACAAAGCGAGAGGACTATTCAAACTCTCGAGGATATGCTGCGTGTTTGTGTGATCAACTTTGGAAAGGGTTGGGTCAACCATTTGCTATTAGTCGAGTTTTCATATAACAATAGTTATCACGATAGCATTAAGGCTGCATCGTTTGAAGCACTTTACGGTCGAAAGTATCATTCACTGATTTTTGGTCCCGACGGTTGGAGGAGTTTCAAATCACTGTCTGAAATAGCTAAGAGACGAGCTCCGAGAAGATCATTCAGTCAAGCAAAGAATTCAAGCCGCAGTGATCGACAAAGAGTTAGCGATTTAAAGCGTTAAGACCGATGGTTTTTAAGTTGGAGAGATAGAGTTATGCTCAAAGGTTCACTTGATAGCAGTTGTACGTTTTGGCCAAATGGCGGAAGGGAAGCCATAAACCCAGATATGTTGGACCTTTCAAAGTGTTAGAAAAGGTTAGAGCCGTTGCTTACAAGCTTGAACTCTCAAGAGTGAGCAGTGGTTACAATAGTTTCATGTATCCCAATCATGAAGAGTGCTCATGCCGGATGAACCATTAGCCGTTCCGTTGGATGGACTCCATATTGATGACAAGCTTCATTTTGTCGAGGAACCAATCGAAATCATGGATCATGAAGTCAAACGGTTGAGGCAAAGCCGTGTCCTAATTGTCAAGGTTCGATGGAACTCTAGGAGAGGTCCTGAGTTTATATGGGAACGCGAAGACCAATTCCAGAAGAAATATCCACACCTCTTCATAAAGACCGCACCGTCGTCAAGTGCCGCGTCTTAAGCCTTGAGGACAAGGCTCATTTAACGGGGGAAGACTATAACACCCCTTGTTTTAGGGTCATTTACGACGTCTATTATTTCACTATTTATTTTTAGTATTGTACGCGTTTGCTTTTAAATTAAAATCGTTAAGTAAAATCGCGTAAGCTAAAAATTATCATTCAATGTAAACGGGCATCAAACAATTAAATGTTTACATCAAGCAAGTGTTAGATAATTATTTAGAGGATAATTATTAACTTTGCACATTTTATTTTTATTGGTTACGTAAAGTGTTTATGTTTTGCGATAAAATACGTTTAGGCATACCCAGAACCACCAAAACTTATCTACGCTTCAAGAAATACCCAATATTATATCCAATACCTAAAGTTTTATAAAAATTCACCCATGTTAACATTGTTAGTTATATTGTACATAAAATAAATGAAATAGAACATACACTTTACTAGTTATATCTTTATACATTTATAACTACAACTTATACTTCAAGATAATGCAAGATATTTTGTATATAATCAAAAAACACAAACTAGCACCCCCCTTAAAATTCACAAGGACACACACAATACCAACTTGATCTTGTACAACAAAGACTCATTTAAACCTTAAGGACTTTTAGCTATCTTGACCATAAGACTTCCTCATTTCACTCTTCATGTCTTAAGACTTTCCTATGGCCATTTTGACTAGTCTTCATAGTATATAAAGGCATGTAACTAGGTAGAAAGAAACACGTAGGTGAAAACACGAATATCTCTCCTTTGTCTCTCATTGCCACGGTCATAAAATCCCTCTATAAAATCCAGTACCAATTTTTTTTACAACACATACAGTATCCTACAACATATCTAAGATATCCCTAGGCAAGGACGGAAGATATATAGGGCCAAGGGGGGTTGTGCCCCCCCCCCCCAAAAAAAATTTGCTTCTAAGTACCAATTTTGTACTATGTAGATATACATTAGAAAAAAATTACATTCTGCCCCCCTCGAAACTAAACGTCAAATGCAAATTAATTTTCTTTTTTTACATTTTGTTTCTTTACCAAACAAAAAACAACTAAAAACCCTCTCTGCAACTCCTCCCAATCTCCCATTCTCCCAATCTAAAACTATTTTATGAGTTATCGCGTATTTCTTGTCTTTCTTTTTGGTATATATACATTATGATTTTCGTCTCGGCCCCCCTCGTAAAACTGCTCAAGTTCCGTCCCTGTCCCAAGGTGCTTAGAAGGTTTGGTTTGGAGTTTACAAGTGTTAAAGCAAGAAAGTTTAATATTAGGGTTTTCCTTGATTCTATGGTTTTTCCTTAGGTATTGGAAGTTAGGGTTTGTTTGCTAAACAAGAGTTTAGACATTTTTGTTCATCACCATACATCATACTAAGGATACCTAAAAACCTTAATCTCATTACATTCATGATTTTATGTGTATATAATGATTATATAGTTAATCACCATCTAAGAAACTTATTTACTTGTAAAATGGATTTTTACTTGTGATCCTGGTTTGGTAAACTTTGTCATGTGATATATTGATGTTATGATCATGTTATGAAGCAATTATATACACTATTGCATTGATCTAGTTTGGTTTAATTATGTAAAGTATATATAAGTAAATGGTATAAAAAGTTACTTATTAAGGATTATGAATAAATGAGCATGTAGACTTGTGGATCTTGTGATTCTTGGACATATTGTGGACTTGTACACTATAGGACTATAAATATATATAAGGCTTTGTATTGATCACATTAGAGGACTTGTAACAAGGTGACTAAACTAAAAAGTTACAAAAACAAGTTTAAAACACATTTTAACAAAAACCTCAAATGTTTCTGTTTTAATTCGAAAAATAACCTATTGATTTTATATTTTTATAAAATACTACATCTTATGAGAATTCCAAATATGTATAAATACTAGAAAAACACGATTTTAAATCGTAGGAAGATACGTAATTTACAAGTTATACGATAATAAACGCGTTTATAAAAGAAATTTTATAAAAACTTATTACAAACCACTTCTGATATAAATGAATGATTATTTTTCTCAGATAGTACATTTTTCTTAGGATTGCTATAAATATTAAGAATAATATTTTTTCCGTTCGAATAACGCTAGGGTTATGGATTTTTCCGTGTTTACGGTAATTAAATGTTTATAAGAATAATTTTTAAACTATGAAACAGTAAAAACCACTATTCATCTCGATACACTTTGGGGAAAATCTAATTAGATAAAACTTAATTAACGAAGAAGTGCTCGAAAGAATCGCTTAAAAATGGAGTTAAAACGAATAAGATACGGAAATTTACGAGTTTTCGACGATTAATTTTTATAATAAGTTATGAACAGTAAAAGTACTGTTCACCAGAGGACTTAAAATATGAAAATGTAATATTTTGATAACATCGTCTTATACAAAAGCGTGTCATAAGAAAAAACGGGACTTAAAACGATAATGTTTATGCTGTTTTTTACTAAAGAGTTATTTATAATCGATGTTACTTTTAAATTTGATTTCCAAATACGATTAGTTAGTGTTTTATACCTTATATAGATGTTATATGGGATTATTTAATCAAAGTGCCTTAGTACGTATAACGAGCCTATATTTAATTAGGTTGACATTCGGGCGTATTTGTGACGCCACTTTACGCATTTTATTTACATTATCGATTCACTTACTCGGAGGTGAGTTCATAGGCCCCACTCGTTTTACATGCTATAATGAGGGATAAGTTTTGGTGGTGAGAAAAATATGATGTTTGATAATTCGACGCAGTGTACATCTTTACATTACGATTACGTGTTTGCCTAAGTAGCGATATAACCTCTGAGGCCCATTATTTTGAACCTTCAATTACTCTGTAACCTTTTTTGATTTGTGGAGCGGCGAATGTTATAAATAGATCTATTTGGATTGACTTACCAGCTATCGGGTGAGTCTGCTCACTATTTGTGCCGTATGCCAGGACAACGATCGTTATATCCAATGTCAGTTTTTGGGATGTTGAGGGTTAGATACATTCATCTCGGGCAATGTTGGCAATTTATATTGCAATTCATACATGTCGAGCTTCAGTGTAATGAGCAAAGGAAAACGTAATTACATTTTATGATGTTTGTATCTGTTGCATTATCATGGGGAAATCTTGCGGTCCTACATTATATATTTTACAAACCTATGAATTCACCAACATTATTGTTGACGTTTTAAGCAATGTTTTCTTAGGAGATCAATGAGGTACAAGACAAGGGATACATTTGTGGTCGTTATTTTGGAAGTCATTTGCATTAAATATTTGGTTGCATCTCTTTTTGGGGACCTATAATGGTTATGGGCTAAAATCTTTGTATTTTGAACAATAAACAAGTAAAGTTTCAGACTTATGTAACAATAATTTGTTAAATCCAATGTATCAGTTTTAAACGACTTTTAAATAGTCGTTCTTATATAATATGTGCTGTTGATCTATGAAAGTACCATCGCCAGGACCCATTCCTTCTGCGGACCCCAATTGGGGGGTGTTACAGATTGGTATCAAGAGCCAAGGTTTATTGGGAACCCAGAGTCAATTGTTTTGCTGGATACTATAACGTTTTCAAACATTGACATTTCTATAATGGGGTTTTTAACAGGACATACATACATAGTGTTGCATTAGTTGGTTAGACTAGATGCTTCATGTTTGATATACTTGTTTTTAAAACATACTATGTATATTATGATCAGATATTATATTAAGACTTATTTATGCTACTTTTATTTTCAGATTTGGTCTTGTCAGTTTCGGAGGATTCCACAGGCACCTACACAGGCGGTATACAGTCCATTCGAGGTTTTGTCAAACTTAGGATCTACAGGGAGTCATGGACCACCCATGATGCCAGAGGATCCATATGCATATGTGGTGGCCGCTTTTTAGGCCCCACCATCTCTTTATATGTGCTGGAACGGGAGGGCACAGAGCAGGAACTAACTCTACAGAGTTTTTGTTCCTGAGTACGGTGATACCCAGAGTTTTTGCCACCGGGGATGATGTAATACCCAGCTGAGGAGCAGCTACTGCTTGCTGCTGTCTTACCCATTGCCGATTCACCAAGGTATATTCTTGAGTCCGATCCAGAGGAGGATCTGGAGGAGGATGACGATGAAGATCCTGAGGAGGATCCAACTTATTATCCCACTGATAAAGATGACGAGGAGGAGGAGGAGCCCTCCGGAGACGAGGCTGATGATGAGGGGATAGGGGTACTGAGGACAATGTTGAGGAGGACGGAGGAGCTAGCACCCAACCACCCAGCTCTGACCGACTCTGTCCCACCACTAGTACATCGTACTACAGCTAGGATATCCATCCTAGCTTAGGCACCTGTACCATTGCTCTCTAAGGAAGAGGTTAAGAGATTTCTTACCATACCTACCCCACCACCATCTCAACTTACTCTACTATCATCACCACTACCACAAATACCATCTCCACCACTACCAGTATCACCACACTTACCTGCATCATCTCCACCACCACCTGCCAGTCCTACTTATCCGTTAGGATTTAGAGCTGCTATGATCCGGCTGAGGGCTGAGACACCATCTACTTCCCATCCACTACCATCGAGTACCCTACCATTAGGGACACCACCTCTTCTACCTATACCGTTACCTACACCATCACCACCTTTGCTTTTACCCTCTACTGACCATAGAGCGGACAGGCCCGATGTTTGTTTACCACCTCGAAAGAGGTTGTGTATTGCTCTAGGTCTGAGATATGAGGTCGGTGAGAGTTCATCTGCACCCACTGCTAGACCTACTGGAGGTTTTAGGGCGGATTATGGTTTTTTTTCCACTTTGGATGATGAGATCAGATGTGACCCTGAGAGAGATGTTGGTTATGGGATTACAGACACTTAGGATGAGATGCTTGTGGGCATGCCAGGGGCACCAACGACTGATGACACAGAGTTGGGTCGACGGATGACAGAGTTTGGCACTATGGTTAGACAGGACACAGATGAGATCTATGGGTGACTTGATGAGGTACACGATGCTAGAGCGGAGTTAAGCGCTCGGCTCAACTTACTACAGAGGGATAGACGCTCCCATGCTTACACTGCTTTACTCATGGAGAGAGAGGCTAGACTTTCTCGTGAGGCCTGGGGACGGTCTATGGATGCTAGTGACACAGCCCGTTTTGAGGTGAGAGCACTATGGACTACAGTGCTAGCACAGTAGGCTAAGATAGGAGCCTTGCGGGCAGCAGACCACACCCGCCAGGCACAGCTTGTGGAGACACTAACACTGTTGAGGACACTGCAAACACAGGTGACAGAGATCTTGAGTCCGCAGGGACCCGCTAGCGGTCCAACATAGCCCAAGATACCGGAGGAGGCCGGTAGTTCTTCTTAGATTTGTTATGTTATAGCTATGTTGTTTAGCTTACTAAGTATTACGGGTAACTCCCGGTTAGTAAGGCTCTAGGTTGTATATTCTTTATTTTGTATCCTAATGGTAGGGATCATTTTGTATCTAAACTAATCATGTATGTTTTTCCAAATTATGTATGGAATGGATGGATTATGTCATGTCTGTAATCGAATTTATTATGAATGAATGTCGATTTAGCTACACCATTGTTAATTTCAATTCAGTTGTATATTTCACTATGTTATGTGATCTCACTTTAATTGTTGTGCATATGTCATGACATGGTTATGATTTTATGAAATCTAACTGGTATTATATTTTCTTGTGATTTGAAGAAAATGGCACCAAAACGAACCAGAAGATCAACACCAGCCGCAACAGCCACCACCACTACCATTGTGACTGGTTCCCAACTTAAGGCACTGATCGACCAAGGCGTTGCTAATGCATTAGCAGCATGTGACATTGACAGAAGCATGAATGGCGATGACAACCATAATTCAGGCACGGGTGTAAGGAGACAAGCTCCACATGCTCGTAAGTGCACTTACCCAGACTTCATGAAATGCAAACCCCTATACTTTAAGGGTACTGAAGGAGTCATCGAGTTGACTTAGTGGTTTGAAAGAATGGAAATTGTGTTCCGTATAAGCAACTGCTCTGTCGAAAACCAAATAAAGTTTGCTACATGTACTCTTCTTGGAAGTACTCTAACATGGTGGAACTACCATGTTAAGACTGTTGGTTACGATGTTTCTCATGAAATGACTTAGACACACCTGAAGAAGAAGATGACTGACAAGTACTTCCCAAGGGGCGAGATTAAGAAGCTGGAGGTTAAGATGTAGAGTCTTAAGGTTAAAGGTACCGATGTGGTAAGCTATAACCAACGTTTTCAGGAACTGGCATTGATGTGTGCAAGGATGTTTCCTGAAGAGTCAGACAAGATTGAGAAATATGTCAGTGGTTTGCCCGACATGATTCATAAAAGTGTAATGGCATCTAAGCCAAAAACCATGCAGGGTGTAATTAAATTTGCTACTGAACTAATGGACAAGAAGATCCGCACTTTTGCTGAACAACAGAGTGAAAACAAAAGAAAGCAAGATGATAACCAACAACAACAGAACAAGAGGCAGAACACGGGCAAGGCTTATGCTGCAGGGTCTGGTGAGAAGAAACCTTACAGAGGATCTAAACCTGTGTGCTCAAAATGAAACTATCACCATGACGGTCAATGTGCTCCAAAATGCCACAAGTGCAACAAAGTTGGCCATCTGGCTCGTAACTATAGGAGTACTATAAATGCCAACACTGCTAACAACCAAAGGGGCACTAAGGCAGGTCAGAAACCCACTTGCTATTAATGTGGAGCCCAGTGACATTTCAAGAGGGATTGTCCAAAGCTAAAAAACAACAACCGTAGTAACCAAGGTAGAAATGAAAATGCTCTAGCAAAAGTATATGCGGTAGGCCGTGCAGGGACAAACCCAGACTCAAACGTCGTTACGGGTACGTTCCTTCTAAAAAACCGCTATGCTTTTGTCTTATTTTATACTGGTGCCGATAGAAGCTTTGTGTCTACTGTTTTGTGTCTATACATTTAGCTCCCTATTTGAATCACTACCATATACATTAGTCATCTATTATGATGTTGATATTAGCTGACGGAGAGAATAATTGGGTTTACGCTCTCATTCGGGGTTTGTAAATTAATTTTTTAAATCATCTCCATTAAACACTGACTTTGTGCACGTTGATACTTGGTAGTTTTGTTGTCTTATATTGGTATGGATAGTTAGAGAAGTACACAAGGCTCGTCAGTCGTTTGTGTCCGAGAATATCGTTCGTTATTCCCTAGGAAAATGAAACGTTGATTGTTCGTCAGGTGACAGAACGCGACGTGGGGATACGGTGGACTTGTTTTTTATAAACATATCTCGTTGCACTAAAACCAAAATATGTGCTTAAAGGAGGATGTCTATCTTTTTTGACATGTTTACTACAAAGGAAGATGCAGAAGAAAAATACGAGAAAAAGCGACTTGAGGACGTACCGATCGTTCAAAATTTTCCTAAAGTATTTCCTGAGGACTTGTCAGGTCTTCCACTGACTCGACAAGTAGAATTCCAAATCGATTTGATACCTGGTGCTGCATCTGTAGCAAGAGCACCTTATCAATTAACTCCATCTGAAATGAAGGAATTATCGGATCAACTCCAAGAACTTTCTGACAAGGGCTTCATAAGACCTAGTTTCTCACCTTGGGGAGCTCCAGTCTTGTTTGTCAAAAAGAAGGATGGATCGTTTTGAATGTGCATCGACTACCGAGAGCTGAACAAGCTGACGATAAAGAATCACTATCCACTCCCAAGGATCGATGATTTATTTGATCAACTACAAGGATCCAGTGTTTATTCTAAGATGGACTTGCGATCAGGTTATCACCAACTTCGAGTACGTGAAGAAGATATTCTGAAGACGGCATTCAAAACTTGATATGGTCATTATGAGTTCCAAGTTATGCCATTTGGCTTGACGAACGCACCAGCGGTATTTATGGATCTCATGAATCGGGTGCGCAAGCCATATTTGGATAAGTTTGTGATTGTCTTTATTGACGATATCCTTATCTACTCTAAGAACAAGAAGGAACACGAAGAACATCTTAAGGCAATTCTGGAATTTCTGAAGAAATAGGAGTTGTACGTTAAATTCTCTAAATGTGAATTTTGGCATCCCAAGGTACAATTTCTCGGCCACGTGATTGATAGTCAAGGCATTCATGTGGATCCCGCCAAGATCGAATCCATAAAAGATTAGGCATCTCTTAAGACACCAACGGAGATTCGGAAATTTTTAGGTCTTACTGGGTATTACCGAAGATTCAACGAAGGATTTTTAAAGATCGCCAAGCCAATGAACAAGCTTACTCAGAAAGGAGTTAAGTTTGATTGGGGTAACAAGCAAGAAGCAGCGTTTCAATTGTTCAAGCAGAAGTTGTGTAGTGCACCAATTCTGGCTTTACCTGAAGGAAGCGAAGATTTTATCGTATATTGTGATGCTTGATCAAAGGTTTGGGCGTTGTGTTGATGCAAAGAGAGAAGGTGATTGCTTATGCATCACACCAATTAAAGATTCATGAGAAGAACTATACGACTCATAATTTAGAACTTGGAGCAGTAGTGTTTGCTTTAAAAATCTGAAGACACTATCTGTATGGAACTAAGTGCACGGTGTTCATAGATCATAAGAGTTTACAACACATTCTTGATCAAAAGGAGCTAAACATGAGATAATGTCGTTGGTTAGAGTTGCTCAGTGATTATGATTGTGAAATACGTTACCACCTGAGGAAGGAAAACGTAGTGACCGATGCCTTAAGCCGTAAAGAACAGAATAAGCCATTACGGGTTCGAGCCTTAGTCATGACTATTGGTTTGAATCTGCCCAAACAAATTTTGAATGCTCAGACTGAAGCACAAAAATCGGAGAACATCAAGAACGAAGATGTTGGAGGTATGTTGATTGAAAATTCAAAGGATCTAGAGAGACTTAGAACCGAAAAGTAGGAACCCCACGCAGATGGAACTCTATGCTTAAATGGCAAGAGTTGGTTACCATGTTATGGCGACCTGAGGACTTTGATCATGCACGAGTCCTACAAGTCAAAATACTTAATCCATCCGGGTTCTGACAAGATGTATCAGGACACGAAGAAGTTATATTGGTGGCCTAATATGAAGGCCGACATAGTCACCTGTTAGCAAATGTCTGACATGTGCTAAGTCCAAGGCTGAACATCAAAGGCCATCGGGTTTGTTGGTGCAACCCTAGATACCTCAATTGAAGTGGGATAATATCACAATGGATTTTATCACAAAGCTTCCTAAGTCATCATAAGGTTACAACACCATTTGGGTGATTTTTGACCGACTTACTAAATTCGCAATCTTCGTACAATGAGGAAGATCCCATGGAAAAATTGGCAAGATGTACTAAGGAAAGTGGTCATGAGGCATGAAATACCTGATATCAATCATTTGTGATCGCGACCTAGGTTCGCTTCCATATTTTTGAGAGTGTCACTTCAGATGGCCTTGGGTACGATATTTGGATATGAAGTACTGCATATCATCACAAACTGAAGGATAACACAGCGAGAGGACTATTCAAACTCTCTAGGATATGATGTGTGCTTGTGTGATCGACTTTGGAAAGGGTTGGGTCAATCATTTGCCATTAGTTGAGTTTTCATATAACAATAGTTATCACGCTAGCATTAAGGTTGCACCATTTTAAGCACTTTACGGTCGAAATTGTCGTTCACCTGTTTGTTGGGCCGAGGTTGGAGAAGTTCAACTCACTGATACCGAAATAGTCCAAGTGACGACCGAGAAGATCATTCAGATCAAGCAAAGAATTCAAGCCGCACGTGATCGACAAAAGAGTTACGCCGATTTAAAGCGTAAGCCGATGGAATTTCAAGTTGGAGATAGAGTTATGCTCAAGGTTTCACCTTGGAAAGGAGTAGTACGTTTTGGCAAACGGGGGAAGCTAAACCCCAGATATGTTGGGCCTTTCTAAGTGTTGGAAAAGGTTGGAGCCATTACTTACAAGCTTGAACTTCCTCAAGAGCTGAGCAGGGTTCGTAATATGTTTCATGTATCCAATTTGAAGAAGTGCTATGCTGACGAACCATTAGCCGTTCCGTTGGATGGACTCCATATTGATGACAAGCTTCATTTTGTCGAGGAACCAATCAAAATCATGGATCGTGAAGTCAAACGGTTGAGGCAAAGCTGTATCCTAAATGTCAAGGTTCGATGAAACTCTAGGAGAGGTCCTGAGTTTACGTGGGAACGCGAAGACCAATTCCGGAAGAAATATCCACACCTCTTCACAAAGACCGCTCCGTCGTCAAGTGCCGCGTCTTAAGCCTTGAGGACAAGACTCATTTAACGGGGGAAGACTATAACATCCCGTGTTTTAGGGTCATTTACGACGTCTATTATTTCATTATTTATTTTTAGTATTGTGCCCGTTTGCTAAAGTTAAATCGCGTAAGCTAAAAATTACCATTCAATGTTGTTAGCCTTAATTATATTAAGTCAAACAAGAATGTTATCGGTCTCATTAAGTCAAATAGGTCTTGTTATGTAATAGGTTAGTCGGGTATCATCGGGCTTGGTTTGTAATCTAATGTTGTCCATGTTAAGGGTGAAAGCCCAAGTTTAGCCAAGCCCGGCCCATTAAGAAAGCCCTTGAGCCATCTAGAAGGCTAGGGTATAAATATCCCTTCACCACACTTGGTGAAGGGTGCAGGTTACATTTTCATTTCACTTGTAATCCTCCAAACTCTCTCTAAGCTAATCTTTCTTTCTTGTTTCTCTCTACTTTCTCTCTCTAAGATTTCTTATTTTCTAGCATATTGGTATAGATTATTGTTGTGTAATTGATTAAACTAGTGGGATAACATGTGGTATCACTCGCCAAGGGGTGTTAAGTGTTTGTTTTGTGTGAAATTCGTGGGTTAGTTGGTTATATATTTTTTTGGTTCGAAAAAAGCAAGAAAAAAAAATCAACTTTGATCTTTGTTTCGTGGTTAAAAGTGTTAAAGA